>JBBPMK010000187.1:0-41699 GCA_038090295.1 Boletus semigastroideus
ACACGGACTTGACACGGATGTGACACGGACATAATGGATGCCTTGATACACTGTTGGGACAAACAACCTGGACCTAGAAAGTGGGGAAAACCAAGGATACGAATGTAGGGAGCTGACGGCTCCCACAACGCATGTTGTGGGAGTGGAGGTGTGTCGCTCCTCTTATCTTCATGGCAGCTAGTGTTCTTATTGGATGAAGGTCTGGCCGTCTGCTCGTCCTGCCGATCGGGGTCATATGTCGCTCTTAATTTGGACGAAGGTCTGCCCGTCTTCTCGTCCTTGCGGCACTTACTGACTCGCTTCTCAGTGTTATCAGTCAGTTTCCATTTCAATCCTGCTTGGCCACGCGCACTTGACGAAGGTTTGTTCATCTGCTCGTCCTTCCCCTCAAACCGGCGTCCCGGTGTGGGTAATGTCGCTGCTGTGTGCCAGTGATATTCGCAGCTAACTTTTATTATTTTCTTTTGGTCATCATAATATTTAACTGCTTTAGGACCTGTCTCATATCTGACGAAGGTCCGTAATTTTGTTTTTACCTCCAATTTAGACAGATTAATATCTTGGTTTAGTATCCACACCGGATGACCAAATTCCTGTATGTGGGATATGTTGGGGTGCGTTCCCGACCATTTCTCGTGTGGCATTGTGCCTGGTAGGCTCCGCGTGTATGCGCGATTCCAGATGTAGGTTGCATGTGCAATGGCTTCAGGCCATAATTTGTGCGGTAAGTTGTGTGCTATTATTATCACATGCATCAGCTCAACAACGGTTCAGTTCCATCGCTCTGCAACACCATTCTGTGCAGGTGTGTGTGGCGCCGTTGTCTGAATCTCAATACCACAGTCAAGGCACCATTTCTGCAGATCACGATTGATATATTCCCGACCATTGTTGGCACGGATCACCTTTGGCATGAACGAATACTGGCGTTTGATATGCGCCAAGTATTGTTTTACTTTCGTAGGTGTCTCGTCTTTTGATTGCATGAAACTGATTGTACAGTTTTGGCTTGCCTCATCAACAAACGAGATGTAGTATTGGTAGCCTTTGATGGAAGTAACTTGTGCGGGCCCCCAGACATCAGTGTGGGTAATCTCGCCTGCTTTGTGCTCTATATGTTTACCTGTTTTCGGCATAGGCATTTTTGTTGTTTTTGCTTGAATGCATGCATCACATCCAAAATCCTGTGGGCTCTCTCGCAGAGAGAATCCATCGACAAGATTTTTGCCATGTAAGTATTTCAGTCCACTCATGCTGATGTGTCCTAATCGGCGGTACCATTCCTCCCATGTCCAGGCATGCTTCAATTTTACAGCTAAGTTGACCTCGTCATGGGTCAGTGTGCTGACATTGAGGTAAAATAAATTATTCTTTTTGCTCGCTGTTGCTAACTTGTTTCCGACTGGGTCTGACAGGATCATTGGGCTGCTGTCGAGCGCTAAATGTCCGCCGCCTGCATGGAAATGAGCAAGCGAGAATAAATTTAGTTGTGCCTCGGGCACATGGAGGGTATCTCGGCAGCATATTTCACTTGTCCCGTTTGTTTGTTTCCCTCGTAGAATCACAGTTCCTTTCCCAATAGCATGTATGGGCTTGTTTCCCAATCCTTGGACAATCCAGTTGCTCAGCATTTTATATGTCGCGAATGCATCTCGCTGTGCACAGATATGCACGGTTGCACCAGAATCCGCAATCCAAGGATAAGCAGAAAGGGTGGCATTTACAGCTGTTGACATTTCATCATCGCTATCAATAATTACATGGGCATGCTCATCATTTAAGTCATTGTCCAAATTTGGATCAGGTGCGGCATAATGAGCTCGCCCTTTTCCTTTACTCTTTGGCACAGGCTCGTTGTGGTCCCTGCTGCCACTAGTAGTCTTTCCCTTGCCCTTATTGGCAGGGTTCCTCCAACAGCTGAAATCTTTATGTCTGAATTTGTTGCAGATATTGCACTTGGGTTTTCCTTTGAATCGACAATCCGAGGTGGTGTGATTCGTGTGCTTGCAGATTGCACATGCTTTCTTCAACTGGCTGCTCACTGCAAAAGCTGATCTGTCGCCCTCTTTCCTTTTGCGGCGTTGATACTCCTCAGCGATGCGTGAAATGAGTTCTTGCACTGTAAGCACAAAAGTGCGTGTCAGTTCTAGTTGCTGGGTGGCGCTTCGGAATCCAAGATACAACTGGGTCCAGCCTTCCCACAAGCGAGGCAATGAGTCAATGAGAATATCTTTAAATTCTTTGTCCGGCACATGGTCTCCTTTGGCAGTCATCATCTGACGCATGTTGGAGAGTTTGTTGAGATGTTTAGGGATGTCAGTATCTTCATCGGCCTCCATATGATAAAGTGCTTTCCGTGAGAATTGCCCAGATAGGGCATTGTTAGGCTGGTGGAATGGTAGTGAGTGCTTGCCACATTTGGGCAGCTGTATTGCAGGAACGGATGTGAACGATCTGGTTTCACTTTACTGTAGTGGCGATAAGCTCCTGAGCATAGTGATCACAAGCGATCCATTGTTTGGCCATGTGTTCCTCCTGTGGCTTTGGCATGGTGCTGGAAGTGACGTCGAATACTTCTCTCCGGGTCAGAGCAATCTTCATACAGAATGACCATTCTACCCAGTTGTCGTTGTCGAGCTTCTCTAGCTTTGTGGGAAAGCCGATGGAGGGTGGGGCGTCTGGTGTGGATGGATTGGGATTAGGGGTAGTTAGGGGTAGTGCATTGGTAGGCACAGCGAGGGAAGTGGGAGCAGCGAGAGCAGGCTCAAGAGTATTGTTTGCCTGGTTTGTGGGAGAGGGGTCAGGCGGTAGGGGCGGTGGCTGTTCTGATGGCTGGGTTGGCTGTGACATCGCAGCAAGATAGTGATGGCGTCTGTTTTTAGGGTCCGAGCACAGGGCTCATAACCTGTTGCAAGACAGGGATATGCGAGAGGCGACGTAGATAGATGGTGCTCCTAACCTACGACTCGATCTATATACCATAGCTACTGAATGGCTCAGATAATCAATATAGTCGAGTGGCTTATACACTCGTTCTCACTTGACTGTGGTCGGGTTGCTATTGGGCATTGCCCAGTTCCCAACATGAACGATCCCCCGGGTCGGATAGTCCGTTGTTGTACCGGCACCAGTGACATCCCGAAACACAGCGAAAACACGACAAAGTTTAATTGTCCCGCAGCCGGGATAAACCATGAAGAACCCGGAACTGCAGGATCGAATGACCCAACGGGAATCGGGAGGTCAACCGAACCTGCCAAAGGTCCTATCTCCTAGCTGTTATTCACGATCAAACTCGTTGCCAATGCCAACCCCCAGACGGCTGACAAACAGACCAACGGAAATTCCAAGCCATTTAATACCAGGTAACTGGCAAGGTTCCTAACGGTAGGGTTGCTATAGACAGCCACTTTTCGGTTACGCAGGCCTCCTCTTGCGAGTTTGAAGAGCATGTATCGCTCCCCGACCACTATTATCGTCGCTGACGTCGTGGTGACAGACAATGATGATACTATCCGTTGCAGGATCGACAATATTTCGCAAGGGACGACTGGGATTGGATTTCTGTAGGTCTTAGTTACCACTTGGGTGCGGAACGCGAGGACAACCAGGACGATTGATGTCGTGGTCAAGAGGAAGGAACAAAGTAGAATGAAGACATCCGTAGTGTCTGCTGGCTAGGCTGATGTTGCCAAGGGTGTTCTTTTTTCTATTAATGGTGACCTGACGCCACTTCCCTCCATGAGATCGGAAGCGTCCGAGAAGCCGGGAGGAAGAGAAGGGAGTATCAAGTCATTATTTTGATGATGTCCGAGCCAAGTTATTCACCTTCAAGGGCATGGAAGTACTAGAGAGGGCACGGCTTCTCATGAACATTCTTGTGCTCTACGTACTTGAAACTGTTCGTGTCTGAGGTGAAGCTGTGTGCTGCAGGGCTCATCATGGTTTTAATAAATGATGGTTGGGTGTCAGGAACCGTGGAGCGCCAGTGCGTAATGCAACACAGACTCTTACCAATGCATTACCATTGCCATGCCGTGATGTGCGATGCGCCCGGACTTCCACATACGCCCTACTAGATAGGGATGTACGGTTTGAAACGACGTTTGTTGACAGCTTCAGGGTGTGATGTTTGAAATGGAATCCCTGCATTGCTAGCCACCTGGGCTCTTAGATTGGCACTATGACGGTTGTCAAACGATTCCAAGACCACGGAGGGATTCTTTTATGCAGGCGCGTACAGTCAACTCCCTCATAACAGATAGCTCTCGGGAGAAGCCAAAAACCATGGGTTATTAGGGAGTATGGGTTATCTGGGAGGTTGTATGGTGAGTTAGAGGGTTTTGGGAAACCAAAAATGCTATGGGTTATGCGGGAGTATGGGTTATCTGGGTATGTGTTATGAGGGAGTCGACTGTAGCTTAGGTACAGGCTCCATGAAGACGAGTTCAGGTCCGATCTGCGTGTACATGCTGTCCAAGGTTATACCTACAACAGATCTAGACCAACACATTCAAACTGTCGCGACAACGTACTGGCTTCATCTGCTCGAGAGGAGCAGGATCCGGTATGTGATTGGCATGATTCTGTTGTTCGTCTCAACAATGATCCTTTGTGCGTATCAAGCATGCAGTTCATTAGTGAGCTACGTGTAGATCCGTGGGGCAGAAGGTGAGAAGGTGGGTTCGTTAGGAGAGAATGCTAAAACGTTGATGATCGGAAATGGGGAATATTCTTACGCTCGACGTATGAATCTGAGTCGTGAAACCCAGGCCGGTTCCAGTGGAGCGTCACGTCTTCGTTGCTAGTCGGCCTGCAATCCATTGATAGTTGTCAAGCGATATCATTGTATAGCATCCTATGTACGATCGTGGTAAAAGGGGCATCGCGGAGACGCTGCCTTGGCAATAAGCCCCCAACTCGCCCACATCAGAATCAACAAGGAGGAGAAATCGGCTCGATTACCTCGAAGTCGCGAAAAGGAAACGCGCTCGACATGGGTTCTGAGGTATAAAATACAACACAATTGAAGAGGTAAGATGACATAAAAATGGTCTAGCGCGATAGTATTTAGCATGGGGTCAGAAAAGAATGGCTGCGAACTACACCATACACGGCATCGTGTTATTGGCAACTCTCTTCTTCTACTGACCTAAAGCATTTGATTCAGACTCTCGAAATGAAACTTAAATAAGTAGGCTACTCCTACCGCCGTTACTTCGCCCAAGTCCTTCATTGAAAGGATTTCACGGCGCAGACGCGTTGATCCACTTCCTTCTTCCCCCCGTCAAAACCCGCTCCGTGAGCAAAAGTTCATTCTCCTTAATGACCATATACGGATCTCCAAGCGTATCCACAGTTGTATCCAAGGACGCATTGAATAGTTCCGGCTTCTTGAGTGGGTCCAAAAGTAACCTCGTCGGGTGGATGAAATCTGGACCCAGATGATTGGCCCTGCGCAGCCTCACCACGACGACGAGCATGGCCAACGACACGACGATGTGGAGAATGAGAATGTAGACCCCATACTGCGCTGTAAAGACGATACCATACCGTGTGACTGGGACGATCACAGGCTCTCCGATACGTGGATACATGGCGGAACTGTAAGCACCGAGCGCCATGCTCAGCATCGTACTCCAGTGGCTATATGGGTCATCCCCATCGATGGACTCGCTGTCCGTGTTCAGAAGACTTGCAATGTCCGAGAAAGACGAACCGAAGCAACCGCCAGTAGCTGAGAAGGTGATATTGCAGATTAAGCTAGTGATGTCTTGAGCCCACTGATCGTTGGCCGGCATCACGTTGGGCCACGATGTCCCATTCAGTGCAAATTCTGTGTAGTCGCTAGTGGAAGACAGAGTACCACTCATGATAATTGCAGTGGCATTGAATTGATATATAGAATTAGAGTCGGATGGTGAAGTAGCGATGATGGAGAGCGTCTGGTCATCCGACCCATACGACCAAAGTTCAAGGGGTGTGCCGAAGGCACTCGGCGTGCAGGTAAGGTTCTGAGCAGTGGATGGAACTGAAGAGAGCTGTTCCATGGAAATATTGAAACCATTCAGTGTGGTGGTGAATGAAAAGCCGGCGTTTAGCATTGAGTGCGGGAGAGGAGGATAGTAGATGCTCCCCATCGGTCGGTCTGCTGCTACATTGGCACTTGTGACGTTGATGAGCCCGGCCGTGCTGCCTAGATTGGAACACAGCGAAGATACGACGAAGTCCAATTGCTCAGAAGCTGGGACGATCCATGAAGAACCTGGCGTCGCTGGATTGAAAGGACCAAAGGGAACTCCAAAGGTCCACCAGACGGAAGAGGGTTCCATCCCCCAACTGTTATTCACCGTCAAACTCGTCGCCAGTGCTAGCCCCCAGACGGCCAATAAGCAAAGCAAAGGAAACTCCGCGCCACGTACTAACAAATAGGCGACAATGTTCGTGATGGAAGGGCTGCTGTAAACAGCGACTCTTCTGCTACGCAGACCTTCCGTTGCGAGTTTGAGGAGTACGTAGCGTTTTCCAGCTACCACTATCACTGCCGACGTGATAGTCACGGACAGCGCTGAGATTACTCTCTGCAAGTATGACAAGGTTTTGCGGGGGACAGGATCAATGTTGCTCGCAGTGGCTTGTGTGTGGAACACCAGGGCGACCAAGACGATGCATGTCGAGGTTAGGAGGAATGAACACAACAGAATGAAGAGATCTGCAGCGTCGGCCGACCAGGATAACTTTGATATGAGTGATCTTTTCTCCACCAATGGTGACTCGACGTCAATTTCTTCCGTTGCGTCGAGACTGTCTAGGGAACTGGGGGGAAGAGAAAGTTTCTGTGATCGACAATCAGTCAACATCATGATGTTGAACAGAGTCCAGTAACTACGCAGTTATTTACCTTCAGGCAAATGGATGATGCGCTTGAGGAAGGACGACTTGGCATGGGTGTCACGTTCTATCTCAGTACTTGAAGCCTGACGGTTTGGGTGGGTACAAAAGACATACAAAAGACATGCTGTGTGGTTTGATGGCAGTGACCGTGCCAGTGCCCTTGGTGCCTTGGACAAGCGAACAAAGTCAGGCACAATGTGTCACAAGTTGCGAGTGACAGACTATTTTGGAGGTGTTTGCAGTGCGTCAGGATGAAATTTTGTACTGTGCTTTCATTGATGCACATTTGTGTGGAAAGTTCAAACTTTCCAGGCAAACTTTGTGATTTTAGGCACAGCAAAATGTGAAAATGAAATTTCAACTTTCCTTAGAAAGTGCAACGGAAAGTTAAGTGACTGCTAAACACTGATATCCCCCGTGTGTGAGCGACCTCCTGAAGTTGTGTTAGCAGTTGTTGCCAATGAGCGTGTTTGACGAGTCCGAGTCCGAGTTGCCATCTGACATCTGTTCCGTCCACGAGCCCTGCCATGCATGAACCTGGGATCGCTTAAGCCATTCTAATCAAATTGTTGAAAATGAATAGTACGCGTCTGCATCGGTGGTGTAGAATAAGTCGGAGATGCCAGTGCTTACAACCGGATCATGATGTCATGCCAATCCAAAGATCTACAATCGAAAATCATAAATAGCAGGATTCCGGACTGAATGGACGGAAGGGAACTCCGACATCTGTACTTCACAGCTGCCAATACCAGCCACAACATTGCCCTCAAACAAAGCAAGGGAAACTCCGCAGCATGTAAATATCAGGTAGCCAGCAATGTTCGTGACGGAAGGTTTGTTCCAATCGGCGACTCTTCTGTTACGCAGACCTCTTGCGGGTCTGAGGAGCACATATCGCTTAGTTCTTCACCTTCAACGGAGAGAGACACTTGATGTCATGGAGGTCCTGATAGTTGGTATCCCGTGTTTGAAAGCGGGTGAGAAATTCGGTGATACCACTTGACATCCTCCCTTGCCCCAAAGAAAAAGGTCTGCTCTGTCGTTGCTGAATGATTAATGCATCCTAAGGAAGTCATATATCGTATGGATATCTGTTATAGGTTCTGTGATTGACAAATAACAGTCCGATGCCGCCAGTCATCTTGCAGTTGCAGTGTTGTCAGGCGATGACAATGTAGATCGTCCTTGAACTTGCAGAGTCGGACGGTAAGCTTGACTGTCAGAGCAGGAAGGTTGACCATCCGGTCCTTCGTTTTGGCCACCCAGCAACAATCTGTCTATTTGGCTGTTGGGCATCATTCTTCTACAACATTTCAACACAGGATACTAGACGCTGTATCTCACGGAAATACCGCTAGAATCTGGGTGTCAGTTAAGCCGGGGACTAGGTTGATTGGAAATCTGTGGACCGGTTCGAGTTCTCAAAGCAATCGCGATAGAAAATACGAGATCAAGTAGTCGACAAGGTTTTATAAGATTACTTCTTTGGTTTCTGGGCTGATGGCAAGGGTAAGTTTCAGGCCCAAGAATAAAATCAATGCTAGGACGTACTTCCATATTTACTTCTCGATTGTGTACGACCGACGACGCCGCCAAAGTCAAGCGCACCACGGACCAATTTGTACCTGTGCAAACATGCCCCATTATTCTCGACCGCGTGCACAAACCTCGGACATACCTGACACCAGGCAAATCCTGTGTACGACCGCCACGCACCAAGACCACGCTGTGTTCCTGCAAGTTGTGTCCTTCTCCAGGAACATAGGCCATGATCGAGTTCCCGTTGGACAACTTGACACGAGCGACCTTTCGTTTGGCAGAATTGGGTTTCTTTGGTTTCATGATGATGATTTGGGTGCAAATACCCTTTTTCTGAGGGCAGGTATCAAGGAGCGGAGACTTTGGAGGGCTGAGTTTTTGCGGCCGCTTTCGACGCATTGCCTGGTTGAGAGTGACGGACAAAAACGGAGAGGCGCTGAACGCCCGCGACGGGGTGACCATGGAAGAACATGTCCTGGGTAGGCCGCGAAGGAAGGAAAGCATGTCCCAGGTTGTTAGGGTTTGGTGTACACTCAGTACACTAATACGTCGCGTACAGACCTGCCCTAGTGTCCCCTATAGTCGCCTCACTGACCGCGATGCCTGCCGCCAGCAAGTCCCGTTCTCGACGTGTACGCAGGGCACCGTCGTTTGACCACATAGAAGAGGAAGACGACCCATCTCAACAACGCGCCGACGACGTCGATAATGACGAGAACTCTGAGGTGGAGGTTCAGCCAGTCCCCAAGAAGGCGACCGTAAAAAAGGAAAAGAAACCAAAGATCGACCGCGCTACCACTCAAGTATCCGAAGCTGGTCCCTCGAACACAAATGATAACGACGACGACGACGACGATGACGGCAGAATCGACATTGAAAACTTTCGCGACCAGCCCTTGGAGAAAAAAGATGGTGCAAAGTTGCATGGGATAGCCCAGGACTGGGAGATGATCAGAAAGCAAATTCATTCGAGTTCCTTCCGGCTTGTCAAGGACGTCGCGTTTTCGCTTGCAGATGTGATGGAGGTCAGCGAGGCTGGAGAGGTTGGTGCTCTCGACGCCTGTTGTGTTGTTGCCAACGATCATCCGGCCCCTTAGGCACTGGAAGAGGTTGATTCCATCATGAAAAAACTTTTAGATATCGACCATGAGATGCGCTCTCATGAGGAAACATTGAACAACTTCCATCAAGCTCTCATGCGTGGAGACCCGGTGGTATGTGGTTACTTGTGCCACTTCCTCTGTCCTATAATTACGCCCACAGGAAAACGTGGTCGAAGAGCATGAAACCGAAGTAGAACGGCGGGTAATTGAATTCAGGAGCAGGACCACACGCCAAAAGTACGCCTCCAATGAGATGTACGTGCAATTCAAGCAAGGGATCTATGTATGTCGATCGTACCCTCCCGCGAACCTGTTTGACACTCGACGTTCAGGAGGTACAAAATTCCGGAGGGGCTATTCCTCCCATCAACGATCTCGTCCCAAGAGGTTCGTCCTGAAAAGTACTCGATGAATGTTGGCTAGACGACGTCCTATCACAGAGGATGGTGATGCCAGTGACGACGACGACGAGCTGGAGGTCGGCGGTGTCACTCAGGACTACAAATGCCCCATTACCCTGGTAACTTTGGAAGACCCGATGACGTCGTACGTAACAAGTGTTCTCCTGTGGTCAAATAATATACTGTCATACACAGATCAGTCTGCGGACATTCTTATTCCCGTGCAGCTATTCAGGAGTTCCTGAGGAGGTCGGGAAGAAACGGACAGCTCTGCCCTGCGTCTGGCTGTAACAAACGAATCACAATGGACGATCTCAATGCTGACAAAGAGCTCGAAAAGAAAATAAAGATTGCGATGAGGAAACGACAGCAGGAGAGTGATGACGACGACGACGACGAAGTGATAGAGTAAACCGTATTGTTACTATTGGGCTACTATATCATATACCTTGAGTAATGTGAGCATGCTTGCTGTCGAATCGTAGCATCCTCATGGACAAGAAATGGGTGTAGAGTACATACGCCAAATAACCTAAGTATGCCAGTTTACACCCAAGAATAAGAATAAAGCAAGTTCTCCAAGTACAGCCTTCAACACGTCAGCTCGACCAGTCCTCCCGCTTCCCTCACCCTCCGTTCTCTATCTCTATTGTTCCTCACGACCTTCTCGATCTCACACCCCAACGCCCAACACCACGCATCCCGTTCCACCTTGCTCCTCGTCCTGAACACGACCAACTTGTGACTCCCCTTTGAAAGACGAGGAATAGGCTGCGCAGTCTGGAATCCGCCTGCAGGCGCATTTGATTGTTGACCCGTGGCAGCCGGGGTCGACGTAGACGCCTTGCGATACCAGATCACAAACAGCTTGTCTTCTTCCCGTTCGTCCGTCTCGAGTCCGTCCTCGTACCGTCGTGGCAGATTCGGCGATTCGGGGCTGTACTCGCTCGGGCGGAGCGCGAGCGCTGCAAAGTACCCTGAACAGACGTACGCATCGAGCAACCCAATGGCTTTCGAGTTGCGATGATGCAGCGCCGAAGTCGGAGAAACGTTGAACCCGATCAGTCGGCCGTTCACGAGAAACAGCTGGACGTGTCTGAAAATATAATGTTTGACACGGAGGAACATGTAGCATGTTGCACTGACTTGTATTGTCCTCTCAACCCCTTCCTCATGAACACTCTACCCGTTTTGGCGATGCTCCTACACGTGTTCAGTGGACACCAGTTGTACAGTGACGTCAACACGGGTGACTCCGAAAACATGGGTGGTTCGGGTACAGTCGAATGCAACGTTCCGTTGGGACATTTTGGCATTCGTGGTGTCAGTCGCGCACGCGCACTCACTGCGTATGCCACATCCATCTCATCCTTGATGTCTGCATGGTGGCGCTCGGACCAATATGAAACGAGGGCCCTGAGTCTCGTTACCCATTCGATGCAGTCGCGTGCTGAATGTGCCTGAAACAGAATGAACTAGGAACAGAACCAGAACATGCATGTACACACCTCGTATCGTATGACTGGGCCAGAAGCAAGGATGACATCGAATGCCCGTCTCAGATGCAGCTGGGCCTTATCGTGCACCTGAGCGTGCCCTTGATGTCCACCCACATCGCGTGCATCCACTGCATCTTGCGCGACCTGCTCCCCATCATCTTGGGACAGTGGTCCATATGCTCTCTTCACGGCGCGGATGCTTCTAAGGTCCAGCGTCCCATGGGCAGCCCGGATATGCTCCATCCCCCTCCAAACCTCACTCTCAAAAAGACTCTGGCTATATTCCTCCACCCCTGGTTTTGAGCCTGACATCAAACGCGAGAGATGCGCGCTCGGCGGCAGCGGGGGATTTGCGTCCGACGGTAGCAAGGAAAATAAGTCGCTATCATGCGTCACCAAGTATACTCGTTGACGACCTTGCTGCCTGATCCGATCGACATAACCTTCGATGGCAGGTGGCTCGAACAGTCTCTTCCCGTCTTCAAGGTGAACATGGTCCGGAAAATGCTCCGCGATGCGTAACTCGAGGTGAGCTCGCTTCGATCCCTAGTGAGTCGATGGTGTACATCAGACCACCGATGCAGAATAAAACCAGCGAACCTGCCAGAGTGATAGACCAGAGAGGACGGCCCATGGCCGCGGGCTTCCATCGACATCTTGTTCATGCCACACCCAATCGAATTGCGCGCCAAATCTCCATGCAAGCTCCAACTTCTTCCCTTCTCGTAATTGACAATCTATAGTGCTCTTCCAGCTCTTCGACGCCGAGGAGGATCCGCGTTCGGAAGAGAACGAACGTTGTAATAGCTCAATAATATTTCTATGGCTGAAAGTGTCATACGCCTTGTCAAGGTTGGACACCTCGCGTGCTGGAAGGTGGATGCAAACGTGCATGTCAACGTCAGGACAACGGATATCAATGGACGAGGGAATCACACCCCCGAGGCGACGCCTGCAGAGGCATCATCAACGCGGGTTGCAACAAGTTGGCTTGACAATGCTCACCAGAGGTGCCACAGCCAATCATGCGCCCTACTTCGGCTCTTGGCCTTGAAGACAAAAACGTTCGTACCGTCCTTTGAAAGTTGAAAGAAAGAGGACCTTCTGGAATTTCGGTCACGGACGGGCGTTGGAGGACACAGTATGCAAAAGGTGAGGTCGACAAAAGAATACAAGCAAACGGAGGTTCGTTCTGAAGCCAAAGGGATGAGAAAGGCGAGGTGCTTGTGTCCCGTAAAGTATTCTTTCCCTAGGATGGTCTGCTCCATCTGCTCAACCTGGAACCAAAACTGAGATAACATGTAAGAACATACATAATCCTCGTACAACTCCAGCATATCCCTCCTCCACACGACTAAAAATTCCATGCAATCCTCATAAAGCAAGTTGATCGTCTGGCGGTTTTGCACCTCGTCGAAATGGGGTGGAATAGATTCAGACTTGGTGTAACACACCCTGACGAGCATTCTATCTTGGAGACCATCAAACCACATTAACAAAGATCCCGAAAACGTGCCACAAACCTCGGAGGAAGACATCACCAGCGGTCGCTTGCAATAGGGCTTCTTCCGCAGTCGCGCCGGCGCTGCATTCAACAACTTCATTTCCCGTCCTTGCAAGGACAGCAGTGGGAGAGGCGGGCCCTTCGACAGCCTGTTCACCCTCTAAAGGCAGGCCCGTGGTATCGACATTATCGGGAGAAAGTATGTTCTGCTTTGGGCGTAGCTGCACTTTGCGGTTGGCATCCCTGTCCAGAAGGGAAACACCGAGACGTTTGGCCCGTGGCTTTCTGGACGAGGTCCCCGTAGAGTACTTCAAAATAGACTTAGGAGCGTCCTTCCCCTGAGATAGTACAGGTTCGGTTGGAAACGAGGGTGCGGAGGCTGTAGCGAGGAGCGGAGAACCAGAAGAAAATGCGGACAAATCACCGCCGAGATGTTCGGGAAGGCTCGTGGTAGAAGACGAGCCCTGTGGGGACGGAGGCGACGGTTGTGATAAATGTGATCGTGCGGTCCAGTATGAACGCGGACCTAAGGACGAGAGCGCCGTCGTCGACGCGTCTGGAGCGTGTGCGTCCTGTTGGGGCGCCTCAGAGGCGACCGAAAGCGCAGGAGGCGTCGGTGCATGACTGTCGAGCACGTTCACCCCGAGGATGCTCCCGACCTCAAAAGTAGTGCCCACCCAGTGTGTGGTGCCACCTATGCGGTGTGTCGTGTGCCGCAGAGGATGTGTCCAAGGGGACTCTTGCCACCGCTTCATCAGTTCGTCGCACAAGTTTTCGCGCGCGCGTTCGTCCCAGTCTTCTGCTTTGCCACCTTGGCGGAGAAAGAAAGCACGAGCGTTGCGATCCAAGACGTCACGCACGGCCGAGGCGTAGGAAGCGTCGAGAGACTCGTCACCAACTTGTGGCAGTTCGTGCATCGAACCCAGTAGTTTGTCCGGCAAGGGCCCGATGAAGAGTCTGCGCGGGCGGTGAGCACATGACGGTAAACTTGAAGCTTCTAAAGTACGGGTAGGGTTAGAAGAAGAAGCCCCGGGGACGGTCATGTATGGCTGGACGTCGAGGAGGACAACGACGGCACAATCACGCTACACAGAGATGTTGTGACGTCACTACCAAACTGGGTTAAAAAGTGTATGCAAATAATAGTATCATGTCCGTAGTAGTAGTGCGAGTATTACTGAGCGGCGATGTGGTCTATGTAATTAGCCAGGAAACAAAGTATGCTAGTGAATGTCGTGTCATGAATCAGTGGTTTATTTCCGACGGCTTGGTCCCACGGGAGAGAATATCGTGCGACTCTTGGACATACTGCTCCGCCTCAGATCTGTCAAACCTAAGTACCCAAAGTTCAATGTCCGGATCATCACCCATAGCCGGGAATACTCACCCTGGCTTTGTGCCCTTGACAAACATGTCGGGTTCACGGAGCGCAAATGGGTTTACATCTTTGGAAGGGTTGAGATTAGCCAAACTATGATTGACAAACCGGTGCGTTGACTCGTCGCTGCGGACAGCATACATGACATCGAGAAGCTTGGCATCGGGAGCAAGTCGCCAATAGTCAATGGCGATCGCAGGTGCCGGCGTGTCAGCCCATTTTTGCAGGTGGCCAGCTTCGATGTCCTGTATGCATCGCGTACTGCGACAAGCGGATCAGTCAAACTGAGAATCGCCTCGTGAAAACGGGCACCCTACTATGTCATCACGGCCTCTTCTTCCAAGTATCCCACGAATCTGTGACACGATCGAGGGGAGATCATGTAGGCGAGGACTAAAAAAGTTGGTGAAACAAGGCCAGGAGGCCACGAGGTGTACGTACAAAACATATTGAAAAAAACGCCCTGTGCACCGAGAACCAGTGCACGGAAAAACAAGGTGGGTTGTTTCAACGTCATGAAGGTCCTAGACACACGTCAGTAACCAACATTGAAGGGGGAAAAAAAGGAAGGTGACCACATACATCAAGTGCATCCGCTCGTTCTCCGCTTCTTCCAGTAACGTGTGGATCCACCCGGAATCGCGTCGCTAAAAATGTGGTTAGCCTCCCGAGATGTGACCAAGAAGTGACCATTTACCATGAGTCTAAGGCTGCCAAGATGCCTGAGCATGGCGGCAACCATGCCAGGCACACCGGCGATTGTTTCAAGAAACAAGATTCGGGACAACCAGGCCGACTCCGAAAGAATATAACCCTTTTCTTTGAGCTCCTCTGAAGTCATATTGTGTTCACGGGGCATCGGCTTATGTTTGTATCCTGAAACGAAATCAAACCCCCATCTGATCCGTGGTTCAATATAAGGTGATAAACTGGACGACAAGAACGAACCTCGTTAGTTGGACGAGGTTGTAAGTGATCTTATCAGAGATTGTCTTGGCGTCTTTGTGGAGGATCTGTGTGTGGAGTGTCAGCGACGCCGCACGCGAGGATGAGAATACCCAACGGACCTGCACAGACTTCATCTCGTCCTGTGTGTACACTGGGTGAAACAGGACCCAGTCCCCGCGCACGTCCTCGGGCACGGTGCTGACTGCATCGGCCTGGGTCAACACTGATTGTATTGCATTTTTGTCCTCTGACTCGGACATATGATCAGAAACGATCCGTGAGATGCAACGGCAATTTACTTGTATGGAACCCCTCCGTCCCGATGTCAGCTCGCTCGCTTGGGCGCTTCTTGGCAAGCGAGTTTTGATCTGTCGTCCCAGTATGGAAGCGCCTGGGTGTAAGCATCCGATAGGTGCTTGAGTGTGCACATCGGACAAGAGCGGGGCGGAGGATCAGAGAATTCCTACAGGCAGCGAATCTGACCAAAGTAGACATGATTTGAGTTGGGATGGACGAAGACGCTTGGTATTGCGCCGTCGTCCTGCGCTGCCGGATCTTTAAGCCACCCAGAACCCGAAGAATTCCGAGAACTTCCTCCGAGATGTGCCGCTGTCTCGGCGATGCATCGCCGCTGGCTTGGGCTGTGGTATGAACACCGTCGCCTGGAATGGCGCATCCGCTTACTCACAACAAAGTCGTTCGCCGACCAGAAACTCTTAGGCCTCGCAGTGCGCTGGAGAGATCATGCACGTGATTAAACATCACGTGCGAGGTTCGTTGTTCCCTTTGGGATTATTTAACCCCTATATGGGTTTATGGCGCATCACCGTTTGCGTTGATGATTATCTGTGACTGAGAAGCAGGTAGCCAGATCTTGAACAACACGATTTAGGTATGCGTTGATATGCTCCATCAGGTCAGCGGGCACAAATTTTATAGCTTAGTTATAATGGGACAAGCGGACAAGGCCTGGCGAGCAAACAACCTATCATCGCAACGGTAATGTTTCTCCATCCGGATGTCTGCGACCTTCTACGGGCTTCCGGGTAGTGGCGGTACAGGATTTCAATTAAACCAACCAATCGATGATGTCCTTCGACATCGGGCGCAGTATATATCTGACGACGAGAGAACACGCGCATCAGAATGGAAGACTAGATGTTCAGGGGTGTTTATAGGCGTCTAGAAGGAGAATGATCAATAGGACAAACAACAAGGCTGTACGCGGATAAGAGGCCAAGATATGCGGCGTCTTGGTCATTTTTCCGCCGTAAAATGTAGGTCCCAGGTTGGTGCGATTAGTTAAGGCCAACGTTTCAAATGAGGCAGTTGTTGAGTAACGACATACAAGGCTAGTCGAGTTCACACAGTCATTCGAACGCTGACGATTCTAACTGTTCGGATCATGAACGAGGTGAGGCTGGATGAGATTTTGGCGATCTGATATGAATAGAGAACATGATGCATGAGGCGGCCGGGAAGAAGGACCTCGCCTCTGGATAGAGGGAAAGGACAAGTCTGAAACAGAAGGAGTACGAGGGGAGAGGCTGCGTCGGCGGTGGAGTGAGAAAGGGGACCACGAGTTGAGGAAGGTTCATTGGATGGGGAAGAGGCCGAGCGGAGCCATAGAGTGGGGAACCACACATGAGCGTGTAGAGAACATGTTGAAAGTGGAGTCAAGAGAAGAAAACCACGATCATTGCAGAACAAGAACATGAGCGATTCATTTCCGAGGTCGAGGCAGGAGAGTGTGCCCGGTAAAGGAATGTATGATGATAATAAGGAGGTCACTATGACGAAGGATTAATGGGGGGACATGATGAGAGGGGGCGGTGGGCAACGAGGCAGAGGATACCAGACAAAGTTGTCGGCAAAGGGCGGACAGAATCTTGGGGAGATCTCGAGTACTTGGCAGCCAACGAGGAGCGGGGAGACGCCCGGTGGTTTGGTGGACGCGCACTGCGAGCAAGTAAGTACGATCGGAACTGGGGTGAGATATAAAACCTGGACAGAGACGGCCCTGGCAGAACCCTGGCACGTCCTTTCGACCACGACTTGGCGCTGGACAGCAGCAGATGCGTCACATCGGGACCGATGGACAACGTCGCTGCACAGTTTGCTGCCGCTAATCCGCTCCCCGTCTACCCCTCCTCACCAGATAATCATAACCCGGCAGCGTCCCAGCAGAACCCGGCGCCATGGCTCACCGCCAAGTCTCCGACTGAACATGTCTTTTCTACACCCGACACCGACCCTTACGCCTCCCCGACCCCTTACACCCCCGACCACCCCTACCCCGCCTACCCACAGTCACCGTCGGTCCGCAATGACGAGAACATGCATTCCGCCATGTCCATTCCACCCCAGATACCGCCCAGCATCGGACCTGCCCGCATCACGCGTAGACAGGCACGTGCCCAGTCTCTCCACCTCGGCATAAGGAGAGACCGTCCACAACACCATGACTCCGAAGAGGTCCGCCCTTTTGTTTTCTGCTTGTTCCTTGTGACATGTATGACAAACTCTACAGCCAACCTACTTCATGTCTCCTGCCAGTGCCGTCTCCCGTCCACAGACACCAGTCAGTGCCACAGACTCTGCCCGCTACAACCAGCACGGGGAGAGACCCTCCTCATACCCCACTCCCTCCTCTGTACCCCTCCCGTCCCCTCGCTACATCCCCACCCCCGTCTCTGGCTCTCCCTACTCCCCCTTCTCCCTCTATCCTACCCACTCCAGATCGGCATCTTCGTACTCCACGTCTAATCCGCGCTCCGCTTCTCCCGCCCTGAGCGTCGCTTCCGCCCTTACCTCTCTCTCCTCAGCTACCTCGGCTGCTCCTAATTCTCAGACCTTCGCTGCATATCCGCTCCCGTCTCCACCGGTGGGCCCCGTCGTTCCGCGGGCAAAGCAGCGCAAGCAGCGTCTCTTCAATGTGGACCGCAAAGCCATCTGTATGTACCATCAGGAGAATCCAAATGCCCGTCAAGAAGACATTGCTGCCCGTTATGGCGTCGAACGCAGCACCATCAGCAAAATACTCAAACACAAAACAAAATGGATGAACGTCCCCGAGGACGACGATATGCGCGTCGCCAAGCATCGGTAACCATTCCCACTTCCCAACTTATCTCGCGCTAAGCCTCGCCACAGTCCCTCCAAATTCCCCGAGGTCGAAGAAGAGCTCGTCAGTTGGCTCGTCCAAATGAAGCAACAGAATACCCTTCTTACCGATGCCCTCATACGCAACAAAGCCAAGGAAACCGCACGGAGCCTCCAGATCCCCGACGAGAGATTCAAGGCCAGTTCTGGATGGGTCGAAAATTTCAAGCATCGCCATAACATCCGTAAAGGGGTTTGGCTCGGGGCTCATAAGTCCCTCCGTGCAACGCGCGGGGTGGGCGCAACCCATCTCCGCAAAGGTAGCAATGAGAGCGTCCTCTCACCCCTCAACCCTGCCTTTGAGTCCAGGTCCGAGGCCCTCGCCCGACGCGACTCGACCACCGCTGAGGATGGAGACGATGACATGGAGTCCGAAGACGATCAGGATCTCGACCATTCGCAGGATAATCAGCCCGTGGCAGGACCCTCCAACTCTCAATCAGAGCCGTCTGCCGCTCACAACCCCCTTCCTCCCATTTGGACAATGCAACAAGAACCCCTGCCCACGAACGACACCCCGATCTCATCCCATCCGTCGGCGTCACAGCACAACGTGCTTCCTCAACAGTCGTTCCCATCCCAGGACGACCATCCCGTCGTTGCCGATGTGCACCAGGGCTCTCTTCAGCTCTCGGCCGGGCAGCATATCCAACCACAGCAGGAAGTCCCCTTGTCTGCGCACGGTGATGCCACTACTACGTATGCCGTATATCAAACAGCGCCTCCAATCACGAGTGGAAGTACTATTCCCGACCTCGCGGAGGCGGAAGACGCCATCAACAAAGTCATCATGTTTGTCGATTCACAGTCTCCAGCCATATTGACCCCCGAAGAGAGGCAAACGCTTACGCAGATCAAGTTCGCGCTTTTTCAGGCTGCAAGCGGTGTCCCTTTTGATAGGGGGCGGAGGTGAAGAACATACCCACACTGCCCACACCATTTTTCAAAAAGCATTTCACGCTGCACAACATTGTTTTCTAGTAACCCATCGCCGTCCAATTTTGTATCCCAATGCTCACTGGTAAATGTTTGACACAGTTCATACGCTCATGCACCGCATATACTCTGCAATCCCCTTGCATATTCAACGCATTGCACTCCTACAGTTTTTTTCTTTCTGTTTTCCATTTACATGGGGCCCAATTCATTTTTTCTCCTGCATTTCGCTTCGGCATGCCATCAGTTCACCCATTGCACTCTCCCATGACATCGCATCATCGCCTCCACATCTGCTTCTCTGCTAGCCGTTCCCGCACACGTTGCTTGCGCGCAGGCAGACTAGCACATGTTAATTTTCTCGTCCTCTGCACACACATAAGTATGACATGTTTTTCATTCCAATATTCATCTAAAAAGTCCTCGGACCTGTACATTGGGTACAATGTTGATAAATGCCTTTCCAACCTGCAACAAGGCATCTACAGAAAGAGGACACAGGGTTGACCGAGTCATGAGAATCATGATGTATGATAACACGTCGCATACCCTACTGTGGCAATACGAATACCTGACAACGGACCAACACGCCGTTTCAGGAGTGTCGAGTCATCAGCGGTTTTTCGTAGTTTTTTCCGGTTCCCTAGCTCCCATGAACAAACGCGATCAAACGATTTGGATGGACGCACGACTCTGGAGCCGTATTTTTCATGATCGTCAGCTTTCCAGCAGAAGCGGCAGATACCATCTGCTGTTCTATCGACTTGGTGACCTTGGCTTTGAGTGCCTAAGACATGACTCAGATGACATCCATCGCGTTGCAAGAAAAAGAAGTTCCACATACCTTGCGCATACCAGCCTCCTTGATCAATGTTGACTTTTTGGGTGGTTCGTGTCGTCGCCCTTTCTTTGGGGCGGCTGCTGCCTTGGCAGCATGTCTCGACTTTGAAGACGAGGATTTAGCCTTCAAACCTTTGGTGTTGCCTTGAGCCATATCACTAGTGTAAATGCAGTACTTTAGTACAGGTTCCTATTGGCTTCGCTTCGGGAATATCCGGTAAAGGTGGGATCATTGCTTGCGAGGTCGTTCTCCACCACGTCAATGTTGTTCACATCTCACCTCTTGCGCGCTCAGCGCACCTTCGTCGTCCAGCGCAAGGTACCGTGCACGTTGTCTCTCTCTCTTTTTTTCTCACTGTCGTTCATGGACTGTAGCGTGCGCTGCATGACCTCGTCACCTTGCCTGGCCGCAAAGCAGTCGTGTCGTCTGGCGTGCCAGGGTACAGCGCCGTCAGTGGCCACATCGTCACCGTCTTTGGATGCACTGGCTTCCTGGGCAGATACCTCATCTCTAAACTCGGTGCGCGCGCGGCCGTTCCACGTCCCCGTATCCTCCGACTGACTCCAATTGTGACGCCACAGCCAGAATGGGTACCCAAGTCATAGTTCCGTACCGCGAGGAAGACGAAAAAAGGCACCTCAAGCCTATGGGCGATCTAGGTCAAATCGTCCCCATGGTAATCCTCCTCCTTCGAAACAAGGCGTCATCATTTGTCTGATCGAATGTCGTACCGTTCCAATCAACACGTTTATAGGAATGGGACATACGCAACGAAGAACAAATAGCAGAGTGTCTGCGACATTCGGACATTGTTTATAACCTTGTCGGGCGGGATTATGAGACAAAGTAGGGGTGTTTTATTTTGTCGACCCTGTTGCTTGAGACGTTTTAATGTTCCTTTTTTTTAAAAAATATTTCCCCTGCTGTTCCTTGTTCGCTAGGAACTTCAAGTATGCCGACGTCCATGTTACCGGTGCGGAAAAGATCGCCAAGGTCGCTGCGGAAACGGGGGTCGAGCGCTTCGTGCACGTGTCGCACTTGAATGCTTCACCCGATTCGCCTTCCATCTTTTACCAGACCAAGTTTGAGGGAGAAGAACGGGTCAAGAACGCTTTCCCCGGAGCGACAATCGTTCGACCGGCAGCAATGTATGGTTACGAAGATAAACTGCTAAACAATATGGCAGGTAAGCTTCGAACCGCATATATTCGGTACTCTACGCCGCATTGACGTGATCCCGGCCACCTAGTTTGGCCCATCTGGTGGAAGCTTAACCATGGCGAGACAAAAATAAGGCCGGTACACGTAAGTAATGGTTTGGCTGTAGCTTATCAGGCTCGAATGCGGTGATGCTGTTTGCTTTGCAGGTCTTGGATGTTGCACAGGCGCTCGCTAATCTGACGGGGACATCGCGACTTCCTGATACGATTTCGCTTCCGGGTCCAAGGACGTTAACGTTGGAGTACCTTTTGGACCTGGTGTCATCTGTGACATACAACCCGCCTTCTGGGGCACCGGTGATTCCGAAGCGAATCGCGCTAACAGTTGCCAAGGCAGCGCAGTCGGTGTGGTGGCCGCTTATCTGCCCAGATGAGGTGGAAAGGCGATACTTGGATGACGTGGCGGTGGCGGACAACTGGGAAGCGGTGGGAGTGGTTCCAGATGAGGTCGAGAACCATGCAATCACGTATCTTCGGAGGTACCGATCTGCGTACGTATATTTCTATGCGAAAATGGCGCGCTTATTAGCTGATGCTGTCACGCACATAGAGACAACTTTCAGCGCCCGGTGGTATTGCCCTTGAGGCCAAGTTAGGGTGATGATGTGGAATGTATGCATCGGTAGAGAAGCTCGAAACGTGACCTGATGGACAGTACACGAATAGAGTTTGACTTATCAGGAGAATTCATTAAATCATTGGGCGTTGCCAGGAGAAGCAGTGAGGAGTTGATTAGTGTGGAAAGAACGGGTGGAGAGGGGACGTTCAAATGCCGCTTGCAGTTTTTGTAGTTTAATGAATCACGGGAGAGAAGAGTTTATAATAGCAGTGACGAGATAGGACAAGACATGTGGAAGATGATTCACCGAGTGGGAGCCAAGCGAGAGACAAGTGAGAGGGGGATGGCGGGAACTGGGAACGGAAGCAATACTAGGTGAGAAGTGCGACTGAGAACGGGCCATCAAAGAGAGACAGCGAATTTGATGTACGAGTCACGGTTTTAGGTCAAAATCCGGGTGGCACGACGGCTTTTTGTGGGGGTTGTGGCGACCCTGCGGGTGGGTGTGCGGTACCGGGTGAGAGCATCTGGAGGAGAGAAAAAAGTTTACAAAGGCCGCAGTGAAGGGGGGACAAAAATACCTGCTGGGCGCCCTGCTGCTGCGCGAGCATTTCTTGTTCCTGCTGGACGATTTTTGCCTCGTCTTCGAGGGAGAGGGCGAGGGGGAGACCGACGAGAAGGGCGGAGGTTGTTACTATCCAGACGATGTTTCCGACGACCTTGCTCGTCTTTTTTACCAAGGAGGCGGTCTTTGAGACGGAAGTGGCGATGGACTGTCTGGTCGTCGGGGGTACGATGTCGACGAGGGCGGAGAGACGGTCATAAATGGATTCGTCTGGGATGGACGCGTCGGACGCAATGGAGGAGAGTGAGTCGGACGAGTTGGTACGGGAAGGGTGAGCGGAGGAGTAAGGGGATTCGTGCTCGTCTACGATTTCTACTTTGACCATGGTTGGAAGTTGACTATGTTTGTGGCGGTGCTGTCGGTGATGCGGTGCCGACTGTGTGATCGAAACTCCGATCGGAAGTGTGACTTCCTGAAAAGGGAATTTTGACGATAAGTACTTGGCCAAGTACTCCTCCCCTGGTTTATATGGGCTATAAGTACCACCCGCACGAGCACCGTCCGTTATTTTCCACCTTAATATTTTTTCTACCTCTCTCTCCAGCTTATCATGCAAAACGGTGACACTCCACACTCCTTCTCTCACCCCGGTCCTTCCTCTCATCCTGCTCCTCGTCCACAATGCTCACTCTCCCATCAGGTCTCGTCCTCCCCACTCAGCTCGTGCAAAACCAGATCCACGAGCTCGCAAAGACCCTCCCTCCACCCCGAAAGCAAAACACCGCTTGCGATGCATGCAGGCAAGCTTACCCTCGTGTTACCCACCGCCCCTCTGACCCCCTCCAGATCCCGCAAGGTCAAGTGCAACCGTCTCCCCGGCCAGGAAAAGGTTTGTTCCCGCGCCGCCATTTTCGTCTTTCTACTCACCCCTTTCATATCCACAGTGCCAGGTCCGCCCAATCGCCCTCCCTCCGCCGAATATCCTTCTGATTTGCCTCTAGCATTGTCTCTCCAAAAATTACCCCTGCACGTGGGTCCCGCTTCGCATGCTCCCCTTCTCATTTCCCCCGCTCATCTATCTCTCACAGCCATTATGTCCAACAGGCCACCAGCGAAAAGAAGCGCAACGCTGCGGCACGCAGACCGAGAGGCATCTCCACTAGCTCCAGGTATGTCTTCCTCTCCACTTCCCCGTTCGGTCTTGGCTGCGGTAGTACTCCTGGTACCCGTGCTGACATGCACCCTTGCGCTCGGTAGCTCATCTCCTGTATCTTCTGGGTAGGCTTCTTGATACGCATCGTCTCGCGCCGTCAACCCTCAACAAGCTCCGCAATAGGCATTCTCCCACAGGCGAAAACGGCACCCCTCCTTGGCACAAGTCTGCTTTTAGCGCACCCTGGAACTCGAAGTTTGGTGGCTACCCAAGCAACGTTTCCCTCCAGACTAGCACACCGAATCTACTCTTCCATTTATTCGCCCCACCCGAATCTGGCACAAGGTACGATCGATCGTGCATTCATGGATCTCTATTCATTCCGCCGCAGCGAGTCCATCTTCGCCTTCGGTCCATTCAAGTCGCGCCCGCCTGCCTATTCCACTTGGGGCGAGATGGCATCCAACCTCGAAGATGAAACCTTCAGAATAGAGTACGTCCCCCCTCTCGTCTCCTCATTACGTAATAATTCGATGTCATCGTACTGTACGTCATTTTCTATCGCTTTCTTTCCGGATCTCTTCTGACTTTTTCTGCTTGTTCAGCTGGTCGCCGCCTGATATGTTATTATTATTTTCTTTTTCTTTTTTTCATTTATCTTATCAATCAATCAAACTGACGTTGTTGTCTTTGCATTTTTCACTCGTGTAGATTTGCCCTGGACCTGGTCGAAGTCTATTTCCAGATCGTCCATACCCGACTCCCCCTCCTTAACCCCATCCAGTTCCGCGCCCGTCTCAATCTCCAAGCGACAGGTCAACGTCCCATGCTAGGCAGTAAACAAGAAGAACCCATTCACCCCGCCCTCATCGCAACGGTCATCGCATGGGGCGCAAAGTTCTCAGAGCATCCTCTTCTGGTTGCTGACCGCCAAAGAAACGGGGGCCAGAGCCTTCTGGCCAGAACCCTAATTGATCGATGTCGTGAAACTGCCGAAGCAACCAAAGTTCACCGTATCCCACACAAGGATCACGTCGTGATCGCGCTACTGATCGAAACATTACAGTGTCGTGAGTACCACTGCCCTGTGACCTGTCACTTGGTATAACCGTGTCATCTTCTGTCAGAGGTTCCGAGTTCAGAAAATGGTTAGCAATCAGTTCCCCCCCCCCTTTTTTTTTTTTTCTTCACGTCATCTCGACTGACTTTGAATGCACAGGGTTCCATGGTTTCTGGCTCAATTGTAGCATCCGCAATTTACTTGGCCTTCAGGTCAGCCTTCATATACCACAGGTACATCTCCGTAGCCACTCAATCATCCCCTTTTGTAGATCAACCACAAGTCGGTTATGGCTGACATCAAGGATCCCGAGACCCGCGGCACCATGATCTTTGCTTGGTGGATGGCTTGTCTAGCGGATGCGTTTTCCTCATTTTATTACCGCCGAAAGCCAATGCTGTGAGCGATGTCTTACTCATTTGTATTCATCGCGCCACTGATGCATCCGCGGACGTGTTAATTACCGTGGGCGACGACGTGCAGTGATGATGATGACTACGATATTGATTTCTACACTGCGGAACCGATCCATCAGGATGTGGACCCTGAGAAACCCTCTCCTCGCGAACAGCTCGAAGTAAGTTGGATATTTTTCACCCTCAGCCGCTGTTGACTCAATCCATTGCAGTTTTTGGTTCGTCATCCATCTTTTGATGATGTGGCGTTGCCTGACTCCCCGCCAGGGGTATTATAATGCCGCGCATGCTCTGGCTCGAATATCTCGTCAAATAGCACGTCTTCTCTGGCGCCCCGCGACGGACTTGGAGGGCATACCCGTCGATGCTGCCATGCAATACTCGACCGAACTCTCGAAGTGGAGAGATGCCCATTTGGCTAAAGTCGGCGTTCCACCTAATCTCGCTGCTAATTGGGATTTCGTTTCTGCAGTGTCTGCTTGTATGCATCTGTTTCGGATCTTGGTCATGCATCACTAATGGAGTTCCATAGGCGCAAGCGATGCGCAGTACCATGTGATGTGGATCGCTTTATTCGGAGCCATGGACGAATTTGGCGTCCGTGACGATTCCCTATCCCCTAGTGGCATGAACCAGGTGGAGACCGTCAAGCGCAAGGTGTTTGAGGAGGCCTTGAACGCGTCGCTGCGAATCTCTGCGCTGGCAGGGGTTCTGACGTCGAACGGGTATCTGGTACGATCTCGCAATTTCTCTCTTTTTTTTTTGACCGATCCTTTAGAAATTGGACCCTGCTGTTATGCATGTTGGTGTCATCCAAGCCGGCTATTTCTTAGCCCGCCTCGGGCGCCCTGAAGTGCAGAACTGTATCGAGGGTCTCGAGCAGTACAGCTACGCCTATGAAGAGACGAGGGAACTTTCTCAATTGATCCGGCGCGAATACGAGCAATCGTTGATCAAAGGTCCTCTATTCCACGAAATGATCAACGCTGTCCCCCGTCGCACGCCCCCGACGGATACCACAAGTGCAAAACTGTCGGCCAACGGCAACGGCAACGGCCTTCTTGCACATCACGATTCTCTGGTCAGTGAGAATTCACTCATCCGTACGCCGGTTTGACCAAGTCCGCATTGCATCTAGTATTTGACCACATGAACGAAACGGTTCCTATGTTATCAATACCATATTCCCGACTCCCGAGGCCTTATCAGCTCGTGTAAATCATATGATATTATTATCCGGTCGTTGAATTTTTTCGCTGGATACTTTGACCACTCACGTTCTTTCCATTTGTCGTGGCTCGTCGGTTGCTTTGGCTTGCCCGTTGCTATTTTCTCAAGTCGCCCTTGTCCGCGGTTGTTTCTAGCTTCACGTTAAACTCACTCATCCCCGATCATCTCACCCCAGACGAGTCCGGACTTTTCCCTGTTGTACCCTACAGGCCATTGACCGCTCCGCTTCGACTTCACAATCGAACACTTTTAACTACCTTGGATATACCCGATTGTTCACCGCTGTATTTCGAAACATCCCCGATACCACCCTTGTAAACAGCCTTCTGCGAAGCCACTTTCTTCTTTGCCTGTTCAAACTTTTGACGCTTTTTCACGCGAGGGTTCCGGACCACCTTGGAACGTCGAGGCGTGAGACCCTTGTTTTTGAGGATTGCACGCGTGACAGATCGTGGACCAGAGGTATTCTCCGTCTCTAGCTCGGGTCTAAACGTATTGAATGAGTTTCTGCCCACGACAGACATGTGCGAGAGAATATACCGCGCTGTCGCAACTTCATATTCTGCCTTTTTCCGTGCCTTCTTTGTGGCAGTGGCCCACTTCACCAGGTCGTAGTATCCATTTGTGGTATCCCCATCTTCATCTGCATCTTCCCCATCCATGCCTCGTTTTCTCTTGCGTTTCTTCCCCTCTCTGCCGACTTCCGGATCGACGTCGTCAAGGTCGTCCCCACCCGCACCCAACTGACCCTTTGCTTGCTTTCTTTCTTTTTCCTTCTCTAGTCTGGCTTCTCGTTCCTTCCTTCTCTCTCTGTATGGAATATCATCGTCCCCGCCGATGGCTTTCGCGCGCGCGTTCGTCCGGCGAGACGCAGACGATTCGATACGAGACACGTGGAATCTAAGCGATTTCTTCCGAGCCATTTTGTCGGACTTGTCCGGGAACGAGAGAGTGGCCACTTCGCCATATGGATCCGCAGCAGCGACTGTGTCAATGATGGGAACCACCTTGTTTTTCCGGGATGGGCGGGTATATTTGGGCTCGACCAGATCGAACACAGCCATGTCTTGATCGAACCCACCGGCGGCCGCGGGCGTCTTGCGTTTCTTCTTTAATCGGCTCTCGTCATGTTCTTTCTTCGTCGCGCCAACCTTGAGTTTCAGTTTCCTGGACGAGGGCGGCGGCGGACTCGGGCTGGGGGTCAACATGCCCGCGTCTTCGAGGAGCTCAACGAGTTCGCCCGACTCGAGACCCTTTTTCTTGATGACCGACCAGAGGTCGCCGTCTTTCTCGTCTTCGTCCGTCACGTGATCTTCTTCGTCTTCGCCGTCCTCGTCACCATCTGGGACGTCTTGCCCGACCCCCAGGTTCTCAAGCGTGTTGAGGCCTTCCTTGAGTGTGAGAAGACGATTCAGGATGGGATGCCGACGGAGAAGTTCAGGACGCGCCGCGTATTTCTCGGTGGCACGCAGATGGAGGTAAAAGGCAAGCGTCGTAGCATACGTGAGCAAGGCTTCTGCTCCGACCGGTGGTCAGCATCCCATGTGTCAGCATGAATGAGATACGTACGGTAGTACATGTGCTGCAGACCGAATTCCAGAGCGTCGGGTTCGGCGTTCTTTAGGCTGGTAGAAGTGACTGGTGTGGCGCGGACGAAAAGGACGGAGAAGACTCACGCTTCGACTCGGGCTTTTGCCTCGACGAGGTTGTGGGCGGTGTCGTCCCAATCCCTGGCGAGTGCGAGTGTTTCGGGGGATTCTTTTTCGAGGGTGCGTAGGATAGATTGTTTGTCTTGTGGTACCTTTGTCGGAAATGGATTCGGCTTCTCTTCCTCCTGTTCCCTAGAGAACGTCCTATGTTCAGCAAGCACGACAAGAGGAGCGGGCAAGCATACATTGCCTCGGACTGCTCGTCATCGCCTTCTACGACGTCTCCAAGCCCGAAATCCTCATCACACATCCCCTCACACGCCTTGGCTTGTAGCCGGAGCGCCTCCTGCTCTTCCAGCTCGTTCGCCTCTTCGTCCTCCTCGTCGATCTCCGCAGCATTGGACGAATAGTACGCGCCTTTGCTGCGTCCCCACGTCTCCTCTTCTTCCTCCTCTTCCGAGTCGGACGTGCGTTTTGTCGAGGACGACGGTTTGGTGTCGCGTGCGGCTTTGGCGTGTTTGCGTGTCATGCCGAGTCCGGCGTCCGGGTCCGAATCGACATCCATGCCATCGCTGTCTTGCGTGTCGTCTGGGTATTCGACTTTCCCCTCCTGCTCCTTGTCATCGTCATCGTCCTCGCCTGAGCCCGACGAGATACCGCGCAACGCAAATACTTCTTCGTCGTACTCGACTTCCTCGTCGTCGTTGTCACCGCCCGAGTCAGACGAGATGCCCTCGAACGCAAACACTTCTTGTTCAACTGCGCGGCGGCGGCGAGGCATCATGGACTTTACCTGTTTCAGTGGTCGAGGAGAAAGGAATGATTTTTGATTACGTAAACATATAGACACTTGTCGAAAAATGTCGAAATGGACAAGTTCGTCGATGCATGCCATGCCGGACGATGTGCTGGACTCTGACACGGACGAAGAGATCACCCCCGAGTACCTCCAATCGTTGCTCGACAGGGCAAGACAAAATGTTCGCGAAGAAGCTCAGAGGATGAAGATGTTACGGGAAGAGCGAGAGATGGTGAGGTTTGGGGAGCATGACGTGATTCGGATTGGGGATGGGGACGAGGAACAGTACGTGGGCGAGGATGTGCTGCTCGGTCTGACTTGCCCCTGATGGACTCTAGACCGCTGCCACCACTCGATCCTGGCGTGCTACCTCCGCCGTACTTTGAGTTTGGCAAGACCCGACATCGAGCCCCGACGTCTGTGCGCGATCCAGACGTTGCACAAGCAGAGGCTGCGACCTCTTCTGCGTCTGTGCCAGCACCCCCCAAGGACCCAAACTCAGACTGGAGACAAATGACGAAGAAACAAAGAAAAGCGGTATGACATGTTCACTCTCTGACTGGTTTGGCTCAACCCTGGGTATAGCTTAAAAATAAAACTGCCGGCCCAGGCTGGTTTGACCTCCCAGCCCCGGCGGAGGCAGACTTGCCCCGACTCTTTCGTGAAGTCGAAGCATTCCGCCTGCGGAATCAACTAGACCCAAAGCGATTCTATCGGAAGGACGACGGCGAGGGCAAGGGCATGAAAGGTTTGCCAAAACATTTTGCGGTGCGCATTTTAGTCGCTGGTCCGTCTCTCGCTCGACTCACCTTCCTTTTCTGTCAGATTGGGACGATCCTCCCGACTGCCACGCCTTTCGGCACCGCAAGTACCGACAATCTTCCACGTGCTCATCGGAAACGGACTTTGGTGGACGAGCTCGTCGACGACGCAGAAGCGCGGAGATATGCGAAGAAGAAGTTCGATAAGCTGCAAAACGTCAGGGGGGAAAAAGGGAAGAAGACACTCCATAAGAAGAATGCCCTTCGAAAGCCAAAGTGGTAGTACCACGTATTCAATCCAATCTAGATTCACCCCGGACTCTTTTTTCTCCAAGCGGAGATGACTCTTGTTTTGAGTCACCCCAGGCGAGCACGTTTACAGGGCTGTGGATATACTAACGGTATTGCTGAGCATTATGCCATGCATCTGGAGCAAAGACCCGTGATAGGGGCGCGTGCCCGTGTGTCGTGAGTCCTCTGGGCTCCAGTCTGACCTGTTTCAGGTCCAGTTTGAACAGTGCGATACAGAGGGTGATATCATCTTGTATTTGTTCGTGTCCAACGTTGCCATGTCCATTGGGTGAATGCCATCAATTTTGGGTTATGGAAAATGCAAAGCGGCTAGCTTGTCATCTTGGGCTTGTACTATTGTTTGCGAACGGCTAGGATTCTTCGCAAGTCTCCACTCGCTCCATTCGCTGCGCCATCCTTCCTGCATCGTCTCATGTCTCTTTCGTCGTGATCGCTTCTGCGTGCTTATTCGTACTCTCGTCGCTTTGTTCATTCTTTGCATTGAGAGTGACCTAACATTGATTTGGTGGTCGTCTGCTGGGTTAACGTTCGTCCATTTAGGGGTCTTACATAACATGGACCATAACGGCCCGCAAGCCTTGTCGAGCATCTCTCCTCAGATCCAGGATCTCCAACAGAGCAAGATTCCTGACTGTCACAACACCTACAACAAAATATTGCAAGCAGAACACCATGCCACAGGCAAATCATGCTTGCCAGAGTTACAAGATACCTCTTCCTTGAGTTCCATGCCCGGTTACACACCTTTGGTGATCAACCCTGTAAATCACTCATCCATCACATTATGTCCTTATCTCGAATTATCAGCAACAATGAACATGATGCAATCTACTTTGTCGGCAAATTTTACTGTGACAAATTTCTTCGCTTGTGTATGTCTGACTTGTTTCCATGCTTGCTCAAGGCTGACGGTCACTGTGAATTTGACCAATTGTGTTCTCCTTTAATGAAGGTTTTCAACCCCCCTATCCACCCATTTTGCCATCTTGCTTTGACATATTGGAGGATATGACCAAAGATGTGATAGAGTCCCCTGCCATGGATTATACAACTCTAAGGACAAGGGTATGTATATTCTGAATCACTATCTACTCCCCTCGTTGTCCATCAGGTACTGGCTTGTGATCATTACGAGTGCATAACTACTGGTGCAGCTGATGAACCATCACCCAATAGGTGCCAGGAACTAGAGCATGTCAATGACTCTGTTAGAGTTGCAGTCGAGACGGTTCACATCTTGAAATATTCACCAATTCAATTCATTGAGAATGTTGGCTTTACTCACAGTGGCGAGTTCTTTGAAGATCTTGTGGAAGAGGACCCAGATCAGGTGTGCTATCATCAGGATGAGTCAAGCCATTTTATTCATTTGTTATCTAGGCAGTTCATTATGATGCCAGTGCCATAGCTATGCTGAAGAGTTTTGGATTCTTAGATCTTGCTAGGGCTTTGACACAACCAGGGGGTGTTCACCAAGTTTGAAATTTGCTCTCATTCGACTTTAGTTCCTGGCGGTATTTTGACCGTTGGATCTGTGGTTTGAATGTACTGACAGGGTACCAGTCTTTGATGACACGCCCGTTACATTAATTGACACTGATTGACAACTTCTGCAGCCAGGTTGCTACACTGTCCATGTGAGATGGAAAGGCAACGATAGAATGTTCAACCGCTTTAGGGCTAATCCCACAGATGATAAGCCGAGAGTTGTGGGCTTCACTTCAATATTTCCAGAGGTGCCACCACCAAACCCCATTTTACTTGCCCTTCATGCAACATGTGCTAGAGTTGCTCACATGTCTGACGTTGCTGAATATTTTGAGCAGCAGCAGTACAAAGCGGAAAAGATGCGGATGGAGGAATTGGTTGGCTATGACACCCCTCCCCCACTCAGAACTCTTCTATCCCCCTTCTCTGCTGAGCTGAGCTGGTACTAATGGTACTATAGCTGAGTATGAACAAGAAACACTGGTCTTTGTTGTTCAGGACGTAAGGGATGCGACATGGGCTGCCCATCCAACCACGTGTGACCAACGAGCCCTGCACGCAGAAAAGTATGCTCTTGGAAAATCCAGTATCAGGTGTTCTTTTCCTCGAGCGTGTGTTTGCTATGTTGGTCGGAAAGCGGGATACGGATAAGGTGGATAGCGCACTGTGAGGTTTTGCGTTGGTCACATAGGTACAAATGACGTATCACCCTTCGAACCCGAGCATTGCAAGATGGTCCTTGATCTGTTCAGGATGAACTTGATTTTTGAGAGTACCGCAGTACCGTCTGCGAAGGCGGATATTGAACAACGAATACTATGACGATATACGAACGGAAACGCAGCGTACCGTGCGTCTTCTTGTCAGAGATGACCCAAAGTGTGATACGCAAAATGGGCATTGAGAACGGATTCGATGGGTTCATGCCCACCTACGGCATGTCAGGAAAAAAACATCCAGTCCAAGCAACGCTGCTCACGTTGGTCTCTGTCGACTCCGGATCTTCTACCTCTACGTAGCACTTGAACCCCTGTCACGCGTTCTTTGGTGTGCACGTCCGTGGTGAACATGACAGGTTCTGGACGTACCTTTCTACACACGTTCCACATGGTGAACAGTAGCGCGTCTTCTGCGTGCGGTGGAAAGGTATACGGACAACACCTTGTCCGTGGTTTGTCCGTTGAATGCGTTGACGTTGTCGGGGTGGCCTCTGTTGGCTTTGCTCGTGGAAGAGGGTGATCGCGATGCGAAGTAGTGTTGACGCGCTAAGAGCACTCAACGTCACAATATATTATCATACATTTGGGGGTTTTGTGATGTGGGACGTACGCCGATGTCGGATGTTAGTTTTGTGACACAGCCACGAAAGCCAAACCTCCAACGCGACATGCTCGGCCATTGCGCAAGACGAGTAAACAGACGGTTCGTCGCGCCAGTTCTCCTACGAAAAAACCATGGCCGGGCAACTCCAGGTGGTCCAGAGTCTGGTCGGACCGCGTCGTTCGGCTTCAGGACGGTCCCAGAGGAAATCAAGGAAAGCCTCGTCAAGGGGGTCTTTGACAGCGTCGCGTCCAAGTACGACGTTATGAACGACGCTTCATCTTTGGGCGTGCACAGGGTGTGGAAAGACACCTTTGTGTCTACTCTGAGACCCGGTCGCAAGGGACCCATTCGTTGCATTGATGTTGCCGGAGGCACTGGGGACATTGCCCTTCGTATTCTCGATCACGCACGGGAAGAGTATGCTGACAGAGAGACTGCGGTAGAGGTCGTGGATATCAATGCGCAAATGCTGGGCGAGGGTTTCAAGCGATTCAAAAAGACGATGTACCACAACAGTGAGTCCGTCGGTGGGATTTCCGAGACAGTGCTAAACGGCGAGAAGCACCACAGGTGTCGTTCCATGAGGCCAACGCACAGGATCTCCCACCATCACAGTTCAGGGACGACTCGTACGACCTGTACACGATTGCGTTTGGGATCCGCAACTGCACGTCGATTCCTGCTGTGTTGAAGGAGGCGTACAGAGTGCTCAAACCAGGGGGCACGTTTGCCTGCCTCGAGTTTAGCAAAGTGGGCAATCCGTTATTGAGCGCGTGAGTGGGGTTCCACTGTGATGAGCACGTCTCACTGTCGGCAGGGTGTACGATCAATACTCGTTTTCTGTGATACCGTTGCTGGGCACGATTCTGGCGGGTGACCGAGGGTCGTACGAGTATTTGGTGGAGTCTATACGCAAATTCCCTTGTCAGTCGGAGTTTGCGGGGATGATCAGAGACGCTGGGTTCGCGACCGGGGGAGATCACGACGGGGGTGGTTGGACTGACCTTTGGGGCGGGATTGCGTGCATCCATAGAGGGGTCAAACTGTCTAACTAGGGCGTACCACGAGGAGTTTCTGCGCCACAAACCGCGCTTGTGCATGCGTGACTCCCCTCTACACACGACCACCACCATGGCGACTTCGTCCTCGTCCACAACAGCGAGCTCGCCTCATCCGATGCCCCCAGCATCCGCCGACCTGGCGACAACATGGGCCTTTCTCGAGGAGGGCGTGGATCACATCATGACCAAGCTCCAGACTGGCGTTTCGTACTCCAAATACATGAGTCTCTACACCGTCGCCTACAACTACTGCACGTCCTCGCGCATGCATGGCGCACCCGATGGCGCCGTGGGGGCTAGTAGTCGCAGTGCGTATCCTCTCCCTGCCACAGTGGGAAGATGTCCTTGTCGATGACCCCGATGACCGAGCTGACCACGCCGATGCAGCTGGGGCCAATTTGATGGGCTCGGATCTATATAACAACCTCATTCGATACTTTGTGACGCATTTAAAGGGTCTCAAGGAGGTGAGCACCTTGCGTTTTACCACTCACCCTCACCTGATGGGAACCCTCAGCAATCAGACACATTGCAAGACGAAGCCCTCCTACGATATTACGCTAGCGAGTGGGATAGGTACACGACAGGAGCCAATTACATCAACCGACTGTTCACCTATCTCAATCGCCACTGGGTCAAACGCGAGCGAGACGAGGGCCGAAAGGGGGTCTATCCTGTCTACACGGTGCGTCGTTTGCTCGCCACGTCTTTCTTGCGTGATCGATTCAACGTATCATGCAGCTCGCGCTCGTCCAATGGAAAACCAACTTTTTCCTCCATGTGCAGAGCAAGCACGGAAAACTGGCTGGCGCCATTCTTCGATTGATCGAGCGCCAACGGAATGGCGAGACCATCGACCAGGGTCTCGTCAAGAAGGTCGTCGACTCTTTTGTTTCCCTTGGCCTGGACGAAACCGACATCAACAAGGCATCCCTTGACGTCTACAAGGAGCACCTGGAGACTCCTTTCCTCGATGCGACGGAAAAGTACTATCAGCAGGAATCGGAAGCGTTCCTCGCAGAGAGCAGCGTCTCTGACTATTTGAAGAAGGCAGAGGAGCGTCTCAGGGAGGAGGAGGACCGCGTGGATCGCTATCTCAACACGGAAACCCGAAAACAGCTCGTCAGCAAATGCGAGCATGTCCTTATTCGACAACACTCGGAGCTCATGTGGGAAAGCTTCCAACATCTACTTGATTTCGATAAAGACGAAGACCTGCAGCGAATGTATGCACTTCTATCTCGGATTCCGGAGGGGTTGGAGCCACTGAGGAAGAAGTTCGAGGAACATGTCAAGAAGGCCGGTTTGTCGGCTGTTTCGAAGCTGGTTGGGGAAGGATCGGAAGGTGCCGACGGTCTTGATCCAAAAGCATACGTCGATGCGCTATTGGAGGTACATCGTAAGAACTCGGAGACGGTGACACGCAGCTTTAGGGGCGAAGCCGGATTCGTTGCTAGTCTTGACAAGGCGTGCAGAGAGTTTGTCAACCGCAATGCCGCGACGGGAACGTCGACGACGAAATCCCCAGAGCTGCTGGCCAAGCACGCTGATATGCTGCTAAGAAAAAACAACAAGATGGCCGAGGAAGAGGACCTTGAGGGTGCCCTCAACCGCGTCGTCAGTCCCGTCTCGTTCTCGTCTTGGTCTCGCCCACTGACGATGCGTTGCAGATGATTCTTTTCAAGTATATCGAGGACAAGGATGTCTTCCAGACGTTTTACACGACCAAGCTGTCGAAACGGCTCATCCATGGTGTGTCTGCGTCGGACGAGAGCGAAGCCAGCATGATTTCCAAGCTGAAGGAGGCATGTGGTTTCGAGTATACCAACAAGCTGCAGCGCATGTTCACTGGTACGTTGTTCGAGTCGCCTCGTGTCGATTTGGCGGTGACGTTGGGCGGACAGACATGAGTCTGAGCAAAGACTTGACTGATCAGTTCAAGGAGCGGATGCAGCAAAACCACGACGACATGGACATCAACTTTAGCATCATGGTGCTCGGGACTAACTTTTGGCCACTGAACCCGCCGAACAACGACTTTGTGGTTCCACCCGAGATTCTGCCCACGTATGATCGATTTTCGAAGTACTATCAAACGAAGCACTCTGGGAGGAAGTTGACGTGGCTATGGAACTACTCCAAGAACGAGCTGCGGACCAACTATCTGAACCAAAAGTATTTTTTGATGACGAGTTCATACCAGATGGCGGTGTTGTTGCAGTACAACAACCACGACACGCTGTCGTTGGATGAGCTGGTGACTGCGACTGCGATCAGCAAGGAGATCTTGGTGCAAGTGCTATCACTGCTCGTCAAGGCCAAGATTCTGGTGAACGAAGAGACCGACCAGTACGATTTGAATCCTAGTATGTGGTGGAGTTGGTTCGTTTTCTGGCGTCTGCTGACGAGAAGGAAAAGATTTCAAGTCGAAGAAGATCCGAGTGAACCTGAACCAGCCGATCAAGGCGGAGGTCAAGGCGGAATCCTCTGAAGTGCTCAAGACTGTGGACGAAGACCGCAAATACGTGATTCAGGCGACGATCGTCCGGTAAGCTGGTGTCGTTCATGAAGGGTGCAGATGTGTTGACACGTCGGACAGCATCATGAAGGCGCGCAAGACGATGAAGAACCAGCCGTTGATCCAAGAAGTGATTTCCCAAATTTCGCAGAGGTTTGCACCCAAGATTCCCGATATCAAAAAGGTGGGTGTTGGCGTGACTGCCTAGGTTGCACGCTGACCGTGTACACGCAGGCGATCGACACGCTGCTTGAAAAAGAGTACATCGAGCGTGTAGAGGGCACGAGGGACACGTTTGCATACGTTGCCTAGTAGTTGGCTAGTTGTGTTAGTTGTACTAGTGTACGATCTGTGAGCCATCCTAATTTCCCACGCGATCCAGAGCATGAACCTCCGGGATGCGTTGTTGCACGGTCTCGCAGACTTGCCCGGTACGCGCCAATTCCACCTCCACGTCCTCGTTTCGTCCCCAAGAAAACACTCAAATCTCTACCCGTTTGCATCTTCACGCCCAAAGGCGTACTTGCAGGACATTCTCGTCCTGCTCTCTGAACAAAGCGCACCAGACACACCACGCGTGTTCGTCTCTGCGATCGAGGCATCCCTGTACCATGTGCCGTCGACGTCGAGCGGGGTACTCTACGTATCCAAGGTGGACTCTACCGGACAGGCCAAAGCGCCATCACCAACCCCGTCGCTCGTGCGTGCCCTGGTGACCTACTACATCGATCCCACCACCCGACCTCTCCCTGTCGACCATCTGTGGGTGCACCTCTTTGCGCGTGCACAGAACCAATACCTCTTTCCGAACTCGTCCGAGTTCTCGGGCAAGCGCCCGCTGACGGACGTCGTGCTGTGCGCGTGGTGGAAACGCCAACTGAGCGCGGTCGCCGACACCTTGTCGGCGCGCCAGCCACAGATGACGGTACGGCTGTACTACCTCTTGCCTGGACTTGGCGAGCTCGAGGCGTCGCATGCGCTAGGGCGCGTGCCGACGTCGACGTCGAGCACGCACGCACGCGGGTCGGTCGGGTGGACGTATGGGCATCCGTACGGGGAGAGCGAGGTGCCGCTGCCGAGCTGCGGGGAGAGGGCTGAGCACATCGGGCAAGTGATACCATGGTTTGACGACGACCCCAAGGCGCGGTTCCTGGACGAGATCGCGTATACGACGGACGGGGAGGGCGTGCGGTCACCGGAGCGGAAGCGGGCGCGAACGGGCCGCGGTGTGCAGCGAGGGGAGCAGGAGGAATCGGAGCACAAGGAGAGCAGAGCGCTCAGCAAGGTGACCCTGGAGGAGTTTTGGGAGCGCATGTCGTTTCGGCAGGAGTGCATCGCGGGAACGGTGACGGGGTTCTTTGTCATGGCGACGTCATGCGCCGCGGTGGGGAGCAAGGAGGCGCTGAGTGGTGGAGAGGTGCCGTCGCAAATGGTGAAGCGTGTGTTGAGTTCGTTGACGACCGGGCACGAGTTTCCGAGCGTCGAACGGGCGGTGTGGTCTACACGGGTTCTGGAAGAAACGATCAAAGGACTTTGTGATGGGTTGGGAGGCACTGCAGAGAAGGATGCACTGCCTGGATCTGCACGAGAAGAGGTGTACGAATCGTATGTTTACGGGACTCTGGCGGTGAGGAATGAGGAATCGCCGCGCAGGTCATCGTCGTCGTCGTCGTTGTCGTCGTCATCGTCGACGGTGACGGTGTTGACGGTGCGTCGGAAGAGAAAGTGAGGTTGTTGTAGTTTTTACGACAGGTTGGGAAATTCCAAACGCTGTTTTGCAACGCACGTCGAGCTCATTTTTCGGTTCCGTCTCTCTTTTTTGTTCCATGTCCATCCCACAGTCCCTCCCCTCGTTTGCACAGGCATTCAGTAGCTCGTCTCTCAGCGACGCCAACATCAGCAACGCTCTGCCACCAATACAACAACGCCCAACCCACTCTCCGCCCACCAGCGCAACAAAGAAACGACAACGACAAGACAACAACATCGACCCGTAAGTTCGACTGTTCTCTCGTTCTCAACACTGTCCATACAAACGCGCGTTTCCCAACTAGCGATGCCACCGTCCGAATCAAGGAAGAGGACAGAGACGACCAACAGCGTCCCCCCCAATCCCCGCCTCAACAACTGTCTCGGGATTCCTCTGCCACCCCATCCTCCAAAAAACGCCGCGTGACCGTCAGCGGCGCTCCTGTTGTCGACCCCATCCCGATCTCCCCCGTAGACGATGCCCGCGAACAGCAACGTCAAAGCCTCGTAAAGCAGCTTCAAAAACAACCCCTCGACCAACGCACCCCCCCAGCCGATCAGCTGACCTCGTCAAAACTCGCCCGCATTGGACGCGTCAGTCCGACGACGATACCCCTTGTCAGCCGTTGCGCTGGAAACCCGACCTCCCCTCCCCTGCAACCCCCGTTAACTGACCCCTCTAAACAACAACAGCCCGCCGCTACCCACTCATTACCCCCGCCACCCATCAGCTTTGCACGTCGTCGTGCCGCTCAATCCGGCGGCCGCAGAAAGAAGCCTGCCGATATCGTGATCAGCCCCCGTGGCGCGGGCCCCTCCGATCCACTCGCCCCTGTCATACAGAGCGCACCGCCTGTTGGAGATCTTGCCCGCTTCCAGATGGTCATACCCCGACTCCCATTGCTTAACAATGCACAGACGACCAGACGTGTCGCGGGCAACGTCCCTCCCACGCCCACCCGTTTCAGCCTTCAGGGCACGACCGCGCCCGTCATCCCTTCGACTGCACGTCAGATGCAGTCACCACCCAATCTCTCCGTTCCCATTGCCAATGCCTTGGTTCCGCCCACGCCGCATGCTCTCCACCATCCTGGCTACTCGGGCGGCAAGTCTGCCTTTTTAGCCCCATTTGAGGTGTTTTACGATGCCCTGAACGACTCGAAGCAGCTCAAGGGCTGGCTATCGGACCAGCTGCAAAAGTCGAACGGGCTCATGATGTCACTCAAGCAACAACAGGAAAAGATGGATGAGATCGTGGAGGATTTGGTCGAGAAGCGCACCCGGGCCATGGGCGAGGAGATCACGCTGCTCCGCCAGCGGATGGAATCGTTCGAAGCGCTCCTTGCCGTCCGTGCAGAGTCGTCTGCGGACCCCCCTGGGTATGGATACCCACAGGGTGCCAAATTGCATCCAAATGGGGGTGCAGATGCGTCTTCGTATCGATTTCCCGCGCCGGAGCAGCGCAGACCCGACCCGACTGCGCGAGAGCAGGAGCAACGACCGTCGGTGTCACCGCCTGTGGAAGTGGCATGTCGGTCGTCCGTCTCGGTGACGAGTGCACGCCCAGAGCCAATGCTCAGCTCGTTTACGCTCGGCGGACACTGTCGACGGGTGTCTGGCCCTCAGGGTGCCGTCAAAGCCGTGAGACCGCTTCCCGAGCGGTCCTCAACCGCACGACCGACGGATTCGCGGACCGCATCCCGGACGTATTATTCTGGGACGTATGGGAATGGGGTAGAAGGACGAGCGCCGTCGCGAGAGGGCAACAAGTCATGAAAACCTGCTTCTTGACGTTATCTCTCATTTTTTTTTTCCTTATATATATATAGAACATATGGACAATTAAGCTACGTTCATTCTCGCCACCCTTTTTTCTTTCTTTTTTTTTGCCCAAGATAATGGCGGACTCGTGATTTATGGCTCGATTTCTTGCGTCGCTTGCTTTCGTATTTCGCACACAACCGGTTCGACCTAGGAAACCCTGGGTTTCGTTTTGAGTTCTTTGTTATCTGTACTTATACGAGGTGTAGGATCATCATGAGAGTAAGTTCATCTTGCGTTTCGTTTGTGGCGTGCGAGTTCGTCTTTGTCTTTTGACAATTTGACAATAATGCTCAAGACGCTCCGTCTCTCTCGAACTTTTGCGACGCGTCGCCCAGAAAAACCCCCTGCGCGTTTTCCAGATCCATTGCGCAATGCGGACGTGACCTCGCTCGAGGGCGGCAAGCTGTCGTTTATCCACCGACCCCCGCCGAGTGCCCCCTCGCCGTTTTCGACGACGGTCGACCCCGCGTCGCCTCTCCTGCGTCCACCCACGCGCACGGAGGGTCCCCTCCCACCCCTCCTGCGACCGTCCGCATACAAACCCGCGCCGACGCGTCTGTCTGACGCGGACCTAGAGCGCCTACGCACGCTCAGACGGTCCGATCCGAATATGTACAGCTGTGCCAAACTCGCCAAGATGTTCGGGTGCACACCAAGTTTTGTCTCGCAGGTCGCTGCGCTGCCGCGTGCGATGAGGCGGGCGTTTGGGAAGCGGCAGGCTGCGAAAGTGGAGGGTGTTAGGGCAGGGTGGGGGGAGCGGAAGGCGACGGTAAGGGCGATTCGCGAGAAGCGGCGGTCATTTTGGTAGTCGGCGAGGAGCGGGACCCGTTGTGATCCCATTCGTATTGGACCCTAAAAAGATGCGTTTTGTGCGGACTTGTCTTGTCCTTTATCCCACCCCTTGCTGCATGGCTTCGCGTCCTACGTTGAGAACAGCCTGTCGTGTGCTACAACTGCGTCGGTTTCAACACGCCATGCCAGTCTTGCCTCCTGGCTGGACTGAGACGGATCACCGTCAGCGCTGTCTGGCCCAGCTCAGTTCCAAGTCGGTCGCGCTCGAAAAGTACATTTATCTCAACGGCCTCAAGGGACGCGATCCCAACTTGTTTTATGACATGCTACTCGGAAACATGTCGGTGCGTCTAGTGACCGCGGCGTGCTGCTTCACACTCGTTTTGAACTATATAGGGCATGATACCCATCCTGTATACCCCTACGGTGGGTGTCTCTTCGTCGCGTGACAATGCGTGCTCATGTGCCCCCAGGTCGGCGACGCGTGTCTCCACTATTCCCACATTTGGCGGAGGCCAGAGGGGTTGTACGTCTCGATCCAAGACAAGGGTCGCATTCGGGACGTGCTGGCCTCGTGGCCCAACGCCGACGACGCTCGTATCGCTGTTGTCACCGACGGTGCGTCTGCCTCTCGTCGTACACCCGCGCCATCATGATCATAAACAGGCTCGCGGATTCTCGGGCTTGGCGATCTCGGTGCCAACGGGATGCCTATCAGTATCGGAAAACTGTGCGTGTCTTGGCATGGGCAGTCACTGGCCGTAGTCGTGATCGCCGACGTTTTGCACGCAGCGACCTCTATATTGCCGGCGCGGGCATCAAGCCTGGTTCGACCGTACGTATAGGCCGTGTTTAGGTACCGCGACGCTCTTGAACGCCTCACCCAGATTCCAATTTGTCTTGATCTCGGCACCAATACCCAGCAATACCTGGACGATCCGCTCTACATTGGCGTGCGTCGTCACAGGCCCACAGGCCCCGAGGTACGTTCGCTTCGCGCCATTGACACCGA
>JBBPMK010000188.1:0-41573 GCA_038090295.1 Boletus semigastroideus
TTGGTATCGAAGACTATGGCAGCGACGTCGACAGCGGCGGCGAGACAGCATCGAAGCTGCCACCACCGACGTCCAAGGCGACAGAGCCCTTGCCGAAACCGAGACGAACCAAGAAAATAGCCATCAATCTCCCGCCTCCCAAAGCCGACGAGGATGACGGTCCACCAGCCAAGAAACCCCGTATCACGACGTCGAGCACGGGCGCTGGAATGTCTTCCCTGCTCAGTATGCTTCCAACGCCGAAGCAGCCAGTCCCTGTGGTCGCGCCAAAGCAGGAGCGTGTACTTGGAGGCGGAGGTGGTCCCGGGCTGGTGTTTCGTACGTCCGCGAGCGCTGGCGACGCCAACGATGCAGGGGTTGGAGAAGGGGAAGGTCCCAGTGATATTTCCGCGCCGTCGACGTCGTTCCTGCCACTCTCCCTTAAGAAGGGCAAGGCGAACGTTTCCCTCGAGGATGACATTCCTAAACGCTCCACCCAGCCCTCAAAAGCAGCCGCACCAGCGTCTGCGCTCGACTTTTTCGCGCTCGCGTCCAGCGCACCTCCTGCGCGTTCGACACCCACGCGGTCGGTGTCCTCTTTACCATCCACCACGAGCGCACCGTCCACGTCCACATCCACGGCCGCGTCCTCGTTCACCGTATCCTCCGCCCCTGCCATTTCGACCTTTCGACCACCCTCGCCCACGCTGGACGATCCGTGCCCAGGTTACTACCAACTTCCCTCTGGTGCCTTCGCCCCCTACGACGCCGCCTACTACGCGTCGTACGCTAAGAAATGGAGGGTCGACTACGACAAACACATTCGCGCACTCGAGAAGGCGCAGTACGAGCCCGACGAAGCAGACGGGGCGCACAACGTTGACATGGCGGCGGAGATGGACAAGGCCCGGCGCGAGATCAAGGAGAGGGAGGAGCGCAAGGCGCTGACGATGGGCGGGGCGGGGCAGGACGAGAATGGGGAGCCGGCGATGCCGAGGATGAACGTCAAGGGCGCCAAGCTGGGAGCTGTGGCGAGGTCGAGGCATCAGTTGACGACGTTGCTGACCGAAGCATATCTGAACCGGGAGGCGTTGGAAGAGAGGATCGCGCAGGGACGGAGGAACAGGAAGGAAGCTGGAACGAAGTATGGTGAGTCCCCCGTTCGCGCTGTTGGTTGAGACTGGGCTAATCCAAATGCAACCTAGGTTTCTAGCAGGTGGATGTATGGTATTTACTAGTCGAAAGGTAAGGTGCTATACTACATTGTGAGACCTCTATATCCAACCATGTTCCAAGATACGAAGAAAATATAGGGTTAGGTTGCGGTTGAGAATTCTGGAACGCGCACAATCAGCCTCTAGAGTGCGAGACATCGACGGACATAGAATACTCACTGGTCACACTTTTCGTGCCCTCACTAATGGCGTGTTTCGCGAGTTCGCCTGGTAAGATCAACCTCACCGCTGTTTGAATTTCTCGCGCAGTCAGCGTTGATTTCTTGGTGTACGTCGCGAGCTCTAGGGACCATGATCAACCCCGGAACATGGTAATTCAACGAGTTATTATACGCACTCGCCGCCTCGCTCGCAATCTTTTCAAACAAGTCGTTCACGAACGAGTTGAGCACCCCCATACCCTTGTTCGAAATACCTATCTCAGGATGGACTTGTTTCAACACTACAGCACGACGCGTGTTAGCGTGACTGAGTGACTGCAACGACGAACACCCACCTTTGTAAATGTAGCTGCTGTACGTTTCCTTTCTCGCCTTTTTGCGCTTCTTTGGTTCTCCCCCTGCCGATGCGCCACCTTTTGCTACGCTGGAAGATTGCCTGGCCGCGCGTTGGTCGTCAGGCTGGGCAGACATCGGCGCCTTGGCCGCCTTGGACCCTGGGACTCTGGACGCGGGTGCTTTGGTGGCCTTGGAACCGGGAACGACGCTGGATGCAGATGCTGCTGTTGTCTGTATCCAGCGGGTTCAGTTGAATAAATCTTTTTACTAAGGAGCAGAGAACATGACCTTGGATGCTACAGCCATTGCGTTTCGTAGTTCCGTTCAGAATTGGGGGGAGAAAAAGGGTGGAAACGATCAGTGGTACCAAGCGGACGCGACGCGTTTTATAGGCGCGTCGCGCGGAGTTGGAACGTCGCGTACTCGGCAGGAGCTTTGTGACAAGGTACATTGCATCCTACCGTCGACGACGAAGACTAAATCTATGGCGGGCGTCGGGAATGGCGACGGGACGTCGTACCACTTGAACTCGTTCATCTCCCAGCTCCGAATCTTGTCCGTGGGTTCCGACGGCGCGGAATACCCGGCCGATCGCACGAGGCTAGGCGACTTTTGTGACAGGCAATGCAGATCAGCGATCAGCTGAGAATGTTCGGTGTTGAAACGTGGTTCAGCAATGCGTGCACTGAGAAAACGGAACGCGTCAGAGAAGGCGAATTTAGTAGTAGTGGTAGCACGCTTCGCGGTCAGTGGCATATGTACGAGGTCGGAATGTTGGGCGCGAGTCAGGCCCTATGTAACAACAGCTTGGGATGTGCCAACTACTACTTACATGATCGTACAACAGCCCATACAGGCCTGTTCTTGTTCTATCTGCCACTGCCTCTGCTCCGCCTCGTGTAGACGCTGTTGTCTAAGACGCCTCGCCTGCTCTAGATTCTGTTCTCTAAGACGCCTCGTCTGCTCCAGATTCAGTTCTCTAAGACGCCTCGTCTGCTCCAGATTCAGTTCTCTAAGACGCCTCTCTTGCTCCAGTTGCTGTTCTCTCAGACGCCTCTCTTGCTCATGCTCTTCTCCAACACGCCTCCCCTGCTCCAGACGCTCTTCCCTAACACGCCTCTCCTGCTCCAAACGCTGCTCTCGAAGGCGCCGTTCCTGATCCGCGGCTTCCTGCGCCAACCGGTTCAAACGTTCCAGTCTTGCTTCCTCCTCGCGCCTGTTCAACGCAGCCAAGGCCTGAGCGTGGCGGAGCGCCTCGGCCTGTCGAAGAAGCTCTCGCTGCTCTTCGATATCGACGGGAATACCAATGAAAGCCGGGGCATCCGGGGCAACCAAGTCAACCGGGATATCGTCATCGATCGTCCCATGTGCGTCGTTCATGTGAGGGTATATCGTCCCGGCAGTAAAGATCCCCATACACCGCCAACAAATGTGTGCGCCACACCTATCGATCAGCGTCGTCAATCCCTGTGTGGAAAAAAAGAAAAAGGTGCAAGAAAACACGTACGCGCACGTCATGTGGTTACACCCTTCCAGCTTCTCGATGGGCACGCTGCACTGCGGACACTTTTTCACGCGTCCGTTTTGGGACGCGATCCAGACGTCGTTGAGGCGCTCTAGTTCACCAGGGTCTCGGTGCGCTTTGCTTTCAGCACAAGAGAGACCGTCATGTGCATCTTCGTGACATCCGTTGCACACCGCGGAGAAACAGGACGGACAATGGAGTGTGGAGGGAGGCGTGCCGGCTTGGACGGCGCGATAGATTTGCGTGCAGTCCGGCGTCTTGCAGTGCTTGAACTCTTCGGGGCGTTTCGCGATATACGCGTCGAACGCGACTTCCAACAGCCGATTGAACGACGCTGGGGGAAGAAAACGCTGCATGATGGGAATAGCGATCGGAACGCGACACCGAGCTTCATCTCCGAGGCAAGTCAGGGGTAGCTGATCCGATTCGAGAGCCGACGAGATGAAATGCCGGAGACAGGCAACACAGTACGTGTGCCCACAGCCCAGCTGATGCGGAGAAGAGACACCGTCGTAGCAAATTGGGCAAGTTTGGTTGCCCTGCGAGGTATCGGGGACGCCTGAGGTGCCTTGATGAGACCGTGCAATAAGACGATCCAGAGTGTGCCTCGCTTCTTCGCCACCTGAAACAGTTATTCTTCTGGTGGACATGGTGAACTTAACGTTGTCCTCTCCAAGCGTCTCCTTCAGCTCTTGGATGCCTTCTCTGACAAAGAAGCCCACTGATTGCCGCCCGAGGGTGATGGTGTGGTCCAAAGAAGCAAGCCTATCCAGCTCGGCCTTGACCAGTTCGCGGGCTTGCTCAAAAGCTCTTGGCGTTCCGTAAGCTTTCAGGGACTGGCATTTCCAATCGGCACGGAGATACGCCCCAGTCTCCGAATAGACATGGGAGATGAATGGATTTCCAGTAATGCCCAATAAGCGATGCCAACCCTCCACTTTCTCTCCCCTAGCGAGGTTCTCCACCCGCACCTTCAAGGCTCCCGTCGCCTCCTTGACTGACCCAGAAAGTTGAATGCGAACAACGTTCCCCAGGACGCGTACGTTAAGCGTGCATGCTTTCCTGTCTTTGATGGAACTCGAAAGTGAATCCCACTGCCCCTTTTGAGCTTTGTACTGTTCGTTTGGAATCACGAGCGTGAAGTACATGGGATCGGGAAGTCGGAGCCAAACAGGTTGGTTGCCGTATCGTTTCTCTGAGAGACGTGTGTAGGCGACGTGGGCCTCGTCCCACGTAGAAAAGTGAGCGCGTGCAGAAACGACACCCTCCATTGAACAGGTGCTGGGAGGATCCTCAAAATTCTCGAAACCTCCTGGAACAGCCCGCTCGATATCATCTCGAACGAGTCTAGAAACTTGCTCAACACTGTACATCGTGGCGGGTAGTCGCTTGACGGAGATCGAGTTCGTGAAATCCATGATTTCCTTATCGGTCACAGAAGGCGGAAGGTTGTTGATTTTGATCGCGTTTAGCCGAAAGTTGGGTATGGAGCGACCAGGGGGTTGCGTGTTCATCTCGACCTTGATTCGTCGGCTACCATAGACAGAACGGTTGAATTCGTCAACCTTGGCGTGGGCCGTAGCAATATCGATGTATTCCGCGACATAGCGCGCAGATGGTGCACGCCAGGATATAGTCAGAATATTAGAATTCTGACCTGTTGCGGCACTCATGCCCCCCAAGGAGTTGGTGGCCGACATGTCAACTACCAGGGTCTCCTCTTGGAACTCGACACCGTCCAAATGCAAAGCTAGAGCACGGCCAGTAGCAACGTCCGTAACAACGTGTGCCTCGAGCCTGCGATCTCTTTTCTTGATCGCCACGTGGAACTGGTTGGCCTCTACACCCTGCCCGCAGAGCAAGGCATGGATATCTCCCTCCTTCACGGCGGAAGGAAGGTTTCCGATATGCAACGTGCACGTGTCGAAGCCAGTGGTCAGATTGGACACATCGAGCCCAGCGCTGAACGTCACGATAGAGCCAAGCACGACTTGGTGGATCGTTTTGGCCGCCTGTTCTCTGATGCTGGCTTTAGCACGCTCACGAGCCACGGCGGCGGCGGCTTCGGCTTCGGCTTCCTGTGCACGTGCGCGTTCAGCTTGCAGCCGGCTTTGCTCCGCACGGTGTGCGTTCACGTGTGGTGGGTGAGAGGGACCTGGCTCCTCCGCTGGCAGTGACGCCGGACGGGACGTGGTGGTGAATTCCTCTTCGGGTGTTTTGCTGGATTCGTGCCCAGGCTTCTGCACCTAAAGCACGACCCGTCAACACGCATATCGACGGAAACGAGGAAGAAGTCACATCTATATCGTGAGAAAACCAACATTTGGACCCTTTGCTACAGGTCCCAGCTTTCCAAGCACGGCAAGGGATCTCCCCGCGCTTGGCCCTGGGGCGAGCATCAGAGGCGTCGTGGGAGAAAGGATTTGATGGCGGGTTGGAGGAGGTAGCAGGCGTGTGGCGTTGAGGTTCGCGCTAGTGGCACCGAGAGCATGTCAGTGGTTGTTCATACTTGCTTGTGAGAAAAAATCAATCTACCGTATCCTTTCTAGTAGCCTGGAAGTAACAGCCGAGTGAAGGTTAGCGTTCAACGCAGAACGACCTGGAAGGAGGCGAGTACCTGTACGTCCAGAGCCTCATGGCTGAACTTGCATTTGTCTCCAAAGCGACAATGACCTTGAGTATACAGACGACACGCCCGCTTGTGGCCATGAGGAGTCGAGGAACTCATGGTTGACGGGTTGGAAAGAGCGTCGTCTTTGTAGGTCTGCTACAAGTTATGGTGACTGCCGCATGCACACGGCAAGGACCCACAAATGCCGTAAGATGACCGTGCGGGATCCCGCGTACTTACTTCCTTGGTTTTTCCATCAGAAGTCCTTTCGAAGAAGTCCTATCACATCGGAACTAAATCATTCGTGATGCTACTTAGACGAGCACCGGCGCCAGCCCTCGTGAGGTTGAATATACCTGTAAAATTAGATTTTAAAAGAGATTTATAATTTAGATATTTTGATTTTGTGTTGGATTTAAATAAAGAATTATTAAAATAAAATAAGAACAATACACATCTTCCCTCGCCTCGAGGCATTTACGTCCTGATAACCAGCTACTACGTCTTCGTATCCACAACCGTATTAGGTGACAACAGTGTAGTGTCTAGCCAAGACATTACGCACAACTAAAAAGGCAACATCGTATCCGCCAATTGACCACGACCAAGATGCCGGGCAAGGCTTCCTTGAACCCGACGCCCACGGCGACAAGAAGCAAAAATAGCAGAGACAGGAAATCAGGGCACCTAGAGCATCTAGTTCCCGTGCGATCAGCGAGTTCGCGCGCTGCCGTCTTGGTGCTCTGAACGAGTATCAGTCAAAGCAATCGAGTCGCAAGTGGACAAAACCCACATACCCGAGTCGCCTCTCGCCCTACGCTCTCCCGGCAGTAACCCGAACTTCGTCCACGTCATTGCTGGTTTCCTTGCGGTCCATGTATGTGCCCGTCTGTGCATGGCGAGTACGGCCGCGTGCACCCCTGCTTTGAAGAGCCGAACACGGAATGGACAAAACTTTCATTCGCTCAGATTTCCTTTTCCAAGCGCGTGAAAGCAAGACGGATACGCCGTGAACGGGGTTTTGTGGTTTGCCTCAGCGGACCAAAACGGTGTTGTCGAAAGATGTTGTAGGTGGGGTGTTGAATGCTCAAATTTCTTTTTCTGACAGCAGGGTATCGTAGATTGCCTCAGTGAGTGTTGTGCATGGGATGGTAAGTGGGTATGATTTCTAGCATGTCGAAGTGCTGAACGAAGCTTGGATAGGATGTAACATCGACCCCCTTCAAGAAGAGCTTCTGTGACGGCTTGTGAGCTCAATGACACTCGGAGAAATTCGTTCTTCCTCGTCGAGTATGGAGTGTGATGCAAGCGATGCCCCACATAGGAACCGTTTGCCACCCCATTCGATCTCTAAGAAGGTGTGTGGTAGGTTCTGAAGTCGCACTCGTGTTCAAGTCAGCCGAGAGAGCGAAAAGGTAGAGACGGGAGGAATACCAAATCTCGGCCTTCTCCTGTCGTGGCTGACACGAGAGGTAAATCCAATCCAGACGGCCTCAATGAGCGGAGAGAATCTAGCTCTATATGGTGGATCCTTGGCGGAAACGGGCCGATGACTAGCCACTTGACGAGTGAGAGGCTCTAGTAGAAACGACTCAGAGATCTCACTTGAAGTGCCACCATTCCTGCAGTTTGTCGTCACTTGACATCTACAGCACGGAGCCATGATTTCTACAATTGAATCATCACCAACATGAGTGACAAAACGATGGGAAGAAATGCAAACTTGAGTAAGTCATGGAGCATGTCGGGAGGGGAGTTATCGCGTGATGAATAATGCCACACTATCCACGCTGCGAACAGAACTCCAAGCGGTTTGAGGATCCCCCAGCCTACGGCATACCAGGCCATGTCGAACGCAGTGCGGGGGGCCACACGAAAGGTCCGGTGGACTAGCCCAACAGCCACATCCAAGCAGTGTTCAGAACCAGAAGATGACGCGGCAGTGATGGTCCGCATGGAAAATTACGCGGAGATTGGGGGTTGGGACAAACGAACCTGAGGATGGTGGGCAGACGTCGACAAAGAGGAGCGAGGAGTTTCATCCGGCGGGTCGTCCTCGTTTTATATCCCTCGGTGTATTGATTAAAAGTCCGTGAGCGCATCCGCTGCACTCCAACAGTCCCATTGGGTGAGTTGGAATGTTGTCCGTGGGTGCTATACACTGAACTTTGGCTTGAACAGGCAACCTCGATGTCGTTGACCGGTAAAAATTGAGCCAATGGATGATGTCACGATGATGATGAAAACTGCTCGTTCAGAACGTTCATGGCTCGCTGCGGACATGATGTTGTCAACGTAACTTGAGCGTCGGAACCGGAATTCGATGGCTCCCTTCCCCTGGGGCCTTGTTCGTCCCCTACTCTACTACGCGTCGTACACCAAGAAATAGAAGGATGACTACGACAAACACATTTGCGCGCTCAGAAAGGCGCAGTGCGAGTTCGGTGAGGCGGACTGGACGCACAACGTCGACATGGTGGCCGAATTGGACAAGGCGCAGCGCGAGATAAAGGAAAGGGAAGAGCTTACAGTGAGGCATTGACGATGGGCGGCAGGGTAGGCAAGACGAGACGAGAATGGGGAGCCGGCGATGCCATGGATGAACGTCAAGGTTGCGAGGTCGAGTTATCAGTTGACGACGTTGCTGACTGAGGCGGGTGGGTCCTCGGTTCGCCTGCCGGTTGAGACTGGGCTGATCACACGCAACCTGCAAGATCCAGATGTCAAGAACCCACCAGCCGATGCCACTCATGCCTCACCCCATCTCGCCCAATTTTCCAGGATAGTTGGCTGGTGAACGAAACCACGACTAGTACTCTGGTCCGCGTTTCCTTCGTATTCAAGACATGCATATACTAATGGCACACCGATAAAATGTGGGGCATAAACTGAATCTTGAATATGATAATAGGTGAGGGTTCAAACGTTCGTTCGAAAGCTGACGTGAAGTGGAAACGTTTTACACCAGACCCATTTCACGCCCTATTTCTTCGAAGATGTCCTCAAGAGAGAACCCTTTGCCTTCTCTCCTTTGATAAAGTACCACCATGCAGGAAAGGGGCGTACAGTACTGCGTTTGTCGTCCAACATTGGCTCCGTGGAGCTAATTTGTGATCCGACCAAGCCGGCAACGAACGTGGTGTCGAATAGCGCCCCATTGTCATCAAGCTTGACGTCAACGTAGGTATATCCGCATGGAATGTCGTTGGAGTCGATCTTGGGATAAGGAATTCCGTCTAGAACGAGGTTGGATTGGTTAGCGTCGTTGACGTTCCCAGGGCCTTGCTGTTCTTCACCCAGCCTGTTACCCTGCCACTGGCCCTTCTCGTCGAACACGCAAAAGGCTGTAATCCACCCAGAAAGCCAAGTAGGTCCGCTTCCACCTCCACTCCAATGTGCGACTTTGTTCCAAAAGTCTAGGTTACTTTGAGCAGTGGGGTCGTCGTAGGCAGCGACGAAGTGCGATATGATGGGTCGAAGGAGGTGGTACCATGTAGATGTCTGTATCCCATACTTCTTCAGCCTCTCCAGACGGCGTAGAATCTCCTCCCAGTCGCTTTTCCCCCCCTCGATTGTTACTCTTGGGATCCCACAAAACAGACTGAACTTGTACGCAAAGTATTCTTTCATCGTCCCCATCATCACGATCGCTGATATAGACTTGTCGGTCGCCGTCGTCGTGCTGAAGCTGGGTATAATCCACTCTCGCAAGGATTCATCGACGATATGTTCTTTCATCAACTCCGTCATCTCATGCGCCATGCGTACAGGGTTCATTGCATAGCGATTTCCGATGGCTATGATAACGAGTTCTTTCTTCCCCTCATGGGCCACAAAGGTGCTGCGAAGTACTTCTGCATTGCCATTGACAAAGAAGCAGAATTGTGTCAGAATTGCGAGCCAGACGTCATCAGGACGGACGATGAGTGCTCGATGCTCATTGTATGCCGTGGTAACTGTGTGAACGAACCCGTTGCTCCGTGGTATGATGTCCCGCATGGCATCTGGGTTGTTGGGGAGAGATGAGTAAAGGAGTTCGGAACATTGGGCATGCTGCTCAGATGCGACGGAGCGTAGCAGAGCGAGACGTGGGTCTTCTTCTGGGGCCACATTTAATCCAACATTTGCCTCGAATGATTCCAAAGTATGTGGTGCGGGAGAAAACGTTATGGAGTTGATTGCAGAGGTCTTCAATAACGATTATGACCAGAGTATCGTGAGTTGAGTGTGACTTACCATTTGCTTCGAGGTGCCTACCACGGTATTCGTTGAGCGACAAGTAACAACTGAAGGGAGAAAGAGAAGAAAATAGGTAACCAGTAACTGGTAATTTATGTCGCCATTCATCAAAAACAAAACCTACTGTTAGTGATTGATTGATCTTACAGTGGTATGTGGCGACCGCAACATCATGATCATGAGGCAGTGCATGTGGAGACAAGGTATATAGTCTCTACCTTGCTGTGTAACTTTGACCACTCCTCAGCCGAGCCACATCACTAATACCCCCTCCGACGAGTATGGCTGGTGCGTGTCGATAAGACGGAGGGGCTTGTGCTGACCAGTCGGAGAATAGAGTTGAAACCCATCGAAATCGATGTGGGTCGTGTGGTATTGGCAGTAGCCTTCTCACCAGATGGCGAGTTTCTCGTGAGCGGCGACGACAGGGATGTTCGAGTGTGGCAGACTCGCGTTCACAAGCATATGGCAAACATGAACACGGGCAAGGTGGACAATGTCGCTATCTCTCCCGACGGCAAATGGATCGCAGCTGGGACATACGGAATGGGCATCTTCGTGTGGAACGCAAATACGTACGAGGAAGTCTTCAAGCACCACAATGACTTGTACTGCAACGTCGTCAATTTCTCGCCTGACTCGAAAAGACTCGTCGTGGCTGCTTATGGAGAAGCAGTTGTTTGGGACTTTCAGTCAAGCAAACAAGTACAGACACTCAGACACAAGGGTATCATGGTAACAGCAAAGTACTCTCCAAAAGGCGATTGCATTGCAGTCGGCACTTGCCGTGATTCTGTCCACATCTACGACAGCGCGAATGGCCATTTGCTTGTCCAGATAAATGCGAAAGTAACCTTATACAACGATAATGGTCTCGTCTGGTTCAACGACCATATCATTTGCGTATCCGGGAGTACAATCCAGGAATACGACGCGTCTAGCGGGTCAGTAGTCGCGGAATGGTCGGTCCCCAGTAGCAACGACTATTCGTGTCTTGCCCTGTCAAACCGCGGAACTTCCATCGCATTTGCAACTGATTGCACAGTATCGTTTTGGGACACGGCAACACACGCCCAGCTCGCTCTCGTCGACCACACTGATTACATACATTCCATCGCATTCTCTCCAGACGATCGGTTTCTCGCAATCGGCAGCAGGGAGGGGAAACTCTGCCTCCAAATTCTACCTCCTAATATCGTAGGTATCATGCCTTGTCGTATCATCGCATGTCTGGACCGATCACCTTTCCGCTTAGCATTCCCTTCCGTTGTCTAGTCCACACGTCATTTCCCAGGAACCTGCCACCCAGCTCAACGACGCCGTGATATTTCCATCGTCTCGTCTACACGCTACTCTTCAAGAACCTGACATCGAGATCGATGATGTTGCGCTTGAATTATGGAAGCACGATGAGCTCGAAAGCGCGGACAAGCTGCTGACCGCAGCAATCACTGCATCTCAGAATCCGAATCCCCATGTACTTGCTAGTAGAGCTCTTATCCGTGCTCGTCTCCGACTCTGGGACGCAGCCCTCCAGGATGCGGAGGAGGTATTTATTCCTCTCGCCCCGTTTCACACTGACGTTAATTTGTACCAAGGCCATCAATATCAAGCCGTCCATCATTGGATTCATTGCAAAGAGTGTCGCCCACGCTGGAAAAGGTGAAAGAGACAAGGCTTATCGTGCCTGTGATATCGCATCTGAGTATCACCATTCATCTCATGTTTCCTTCCTCCTCCTTATCAAGGTTTGCATTCCCGTTCGTTTCCCTCACAATGTTCATCTCCTTTAGGCAATCATCGTGTTCATGGCCGGGGATCACCCCGATGCGTTATCGCGCGTAGACGATCTCATTGCTACTAGCCGCTTCAATGATGTATGCTATTCGGTCCAGGCACGTCCTCAACATGCTATCGCGCAGAGAATATTGCTACTGACAATTCCAAAAGGCGTACATGCATCTTCTGCTTGGAAACTTGCAGATGGAGAACAACAACTGGGAGAATGCAGTTCTGTCATTCGAGCGTGCACAAGTGCGAATGCGAGACTACGCCGGTTCACCTTTCCCTTCGATCTCATTGGTGAGTCTCTTAAAAGATACGTCGCAACGAAACCTCACCTTTCGCGACAGATAACCGGATGGAAATTCGATGATTTTCCCATGACGGTTCGTCGGCGTCTCTGTGAAGCCTTGTATGCATTGGGTCGCACAGAGGATGCGGTCGAGTGCTCCCGTGAACTAATGGCTGAACCGGCTGGGCATGGTGATCATCTCGAATGGCCTCTTGGTGAGTGGCTGTGCACGCTGTGTAATACATTCACTTATGTGTTGCCCTTTTAGATTTCAAGCAGCGTGCATGCAAGAGGTTGGAGTCTCTCGGAGACGCAGCAGTGGCTGCACAGCGAGATAATGATGCTATCTCCTACTATTCTACTGCATTGTCCCTCATTTCCCCCTCCCCGAAATCTATTCTCATCAAACGATACAAGGTGTTTTTGGCAATGGGATCCTGGAAACAGGCTCTAGATGACGCAAACAAGGTGCACCTCATTTACCAGATCCTGGTCAATTTTATTGATGCATCATGATCAGCTGATTGCCCTTGACTCATCCTCTCCATGTGGATACGAGCTAAAACATGCGGCTCTACACTACAGAGGTGACTACGACAATGCGATTGAAGCGTTCGAGACAATGCTCTCGAAGATGACAGAGTCTCATGATCCAGACGTGCAGCGTAAGGACCCTCGTTGTCATGACTAAGATATGTAACCTGATCACGTTATTCGACAGAACGAGTCCACAAGTACATTAGCCCGTCGAAAACACGAGCAGCCATCCGCAAAGCTGTCCAACGAACCTTGCGACCTTTGCCACATGTGCTCATTAACACTGCCACCGGTCGACTCCACAACAGAGCCGAGCAAGTGTCCGCGTTCGAGTCCCTTCCAATCTTCAAAGAACTTCTATCCTCGATGACAACCCGCATTGACCACACCTGGATTAAAAAAGAAGTGCGAGAGTTCTATTGTTATGTCGTCTTGTCGCACAAATGGGAAGACAACGAACCGTTGTTCCAGCAGGTGGTGCACCTAGCAGTGTATGATCTCGAAGCATCACCGACGCACGACAAGTTGCAAACATTTTGCAAGATCGCTCAGGATTCGGGATTCAACTGGGCTTGGAGTGATACGTGTTGTATCGATAAAACTGATCACTCTGTACTTCAAGAATCACTCGTCGCCATGTTCAAGTGGTACCAGAATTCTTCCATGATGATCGTGTTCCTTCGTGGTGTTCTCCCTTTATCCCTTGCAAGAAGCACTTGGAACACTCGTGCGTGGACTCTTCAAGAATACATTGCAGCCAAGGTCGTTCGCTTTTACACTCAAGATTGGACCCTCTATCGCAATCTAGATGTGCCGAACCACAAAGAGTGCCCAGAAATCGTAGCGGAGATGGAGGAAGTCACTAGGATTTCTGCACAACAGTTGATGTCGCTTCGTCCGGGTCTTGGGAGCATTCGAGAGAAATTGTGTCTTGCTTCGATGCGGGAGACGACACGTGTGGAAGATGCAGCCTATTCGTTACTTGGCATCTTTTCGGCCATCGGGGTGCCTGTCATTTATGGCGAAGGCGAGGCTTCTCTGGGGCGACTCATCGCAAACGTTGTCACACGATCTGGGGATCCGAGTAGCCTTGCATGGGTTGGGGACCGCAGCGCATTCAATAGTTGTCTCCCAGCTCGCATCACGGTATTCAACGAACCAGCGACATCGCACCTCCCCTCACCTGTTCCTGACTCCGAGATGGAGGCTATGGTCGCCGGGATGCATACTCCTTCATTCGACCTTGATGCGGCTTTGAAGTTATTTGACCGTCTCAACGAACTTGTGACACCCCGTTTCGCTGAGAGTCGAATGACACTCCCATGCATTGCTTTCAAGCTCCCTTCCTTCGTAGCATACCGAGCCGGGGCAGGCCGTGTCTATCGCGCGGACACTTTTGTATTTGGGATGGTAGACATCAGGACGAGACAGGATCTCGCTGGGATGAAGCCTCTGTATCTGGTTCACCCATGGTTGGATTCCCTTCTGGAGCACGAAGACATGCACGGAGGCGCGGTAGGGGACGACCATATGCCTCCATTCTCGCCATCGTCGGACGACGAGGAGATGTACGATGACGACATGGACGACGGTCTATCGCCTCTTCCTGCATCGCCGTCACGCCATTCTGTTGAGATGGAAGTTGAACCGGTGAGCAGAGAGACGAGGGCACGACGGCTGGTTGCGCGGCTTCGACAGCCGTTTGGTGCGCTGATTCTTATGGCGGTGTCGACGGGTCGACGGCATGGTGCGATGGACTACAGGCGGGTTGCGACGGACGCCTTGGTCAGTGTGCAATTTCGGGAGGACGTCTCGCTTGGGGATGTTCTAGCGAACGTACGCGTACTCGATGTTTTGTAACCAACCAAACAAGCAGTGTTTTTTCAGCAAACATATTTTTCCTTGTTTCTCTTTTCATGTTCCATCCGAATCTCCCTTCCACCTTCTTTGTTTCCCATCGCAGCCGTTAATCGACTTCGGAGCTTGATAACTTGATAATGTCGGGGTGATCCTTCACTTTGGCGATGCTTAATTTTCATCTGGAAAGAACACCATTGAAACATTGACTCCCCGAACGTAAAATTTGGTTGATGAAGGTCATTCGATGACGACCCCATCGTATTTGCGAACCTCACCGGATTGTGTTGTACAGTGTTTGCTCTCACGGTCGCATGAACGGCTACGACGACATGCACCTCCAAATAACGTAGAACACTATGTAGCCCTCTTCGATCGGGCAGAAGTGAACGGTACGTCATTCTTTGCTGATCTTCCAGTTTCCACTTAGTTGTTGCATTTTCTAGGCCTTGCGTACCCACCAACCGACAAAACTTGAACATGCGTCGCTACTACTTGGTGGACGCCAGACCTCAACGAGCACAAATATGACGTTTCGTTCTTCATCGATCTTTTACCGGTACCTGAAGAACTCCGCGGACTATTCATCGACGACGGCACCAAACTATCTCAGGTGGGCAAGTGGCGGGAATGCCTGAACGATCAAACGATCCAAGACGCAATATATACTCAAGTAGTAATTAACGTGTGCAACGTACGTCGATTTTATGCACAACCCGAGATCGAACGGAGCAATGACTGTGCAGGCCTATCATCCAACACTTTTCTTGACGCTGCAGTGGTTCCCACCCTGATTCTCTAATTCTGTGTGCTTGCGGGAATTTTTCTTTTTTCTGGCTCGAGTCAAAGTGAAGTAAAACGCACATTTGCTGTGTATATTTTTTTGGGATAAATGCGCTGCTACTTTGTCTGAGACAGGCTGTACATGTACGATATGCCATCATTCTCTCGTGCATTTTTTATGCGCTTCATAAGTTCATAACAAGTCTTAACTAGCGCTTGACCGCCCGTGCTATTACGTGCGTTACGTGGCAGCGATGATTGGCGAGTCCTATGTTTCAGCTAACCTGACTGACCTACACAGTTATATTCCATTGATCCTCGGCGTGTTCCATGCTTAGCAGGAACACACTTTTGAAGTCCCCTTGCCACGCGAAAAAGGAATTGCCCCCCTCCCCCCCCCTGAATGACGTATTGGCGCCATTGAACGCCAGTCGAACTTTGCCATAATATTGTGGCGGTTGACGTTAGCGTGTCCCGGAATTCCAATCGAAGGCATTCAGGGCCTGTATAAAAGGTTACCCAGTTTCATTCTAGCTGGCAAGCCGCTCCCAAGTACATATGGTCCGCGTCATCACCGCCAGCTTGTTGCTGACTCGTACAGCGATCGTCCTTGCCTCCACAATATTCAACCCGCGCAACTACGATATAGATGCTGTTACATGCCCTGCGGTCGATAGAGTCCTCAACCAGACCATAGACATTACCATCGGTGAGAACGCCGCTGCATATATGCGAGTCCTAATCTCATCTCTCATGGTGTAGAATACGTCGACATCAACCCCACTGCTAAAACGACCATCGTGATGGTACATGGCTGGCCTAGTCTGTGGAGCAGCTGGGGTCGGCAGATCGAGCATTTCAAGGCAGGCCCGGGTCTTGCTACGAGTCGTCCCCCGCTTATGACGTTGCTGTTTCAGAACAACTACCATCTGGTGGCCATCGACGTACGTGGGTTTGGAGGGTCTTCGCACCCTGATGACATCCAGTCGTCGAGCACCATGGCAGACCTCACACGAGATTTGGTGTGCGTCCTCGAGCACATCGGGGTATCGTCTGCGATTTGCCTGGGGTAAGCTCAGCAGACTGTGTATCGAAATCTTCTAACTAGTTTGGGCGAAGTCACGATTGGGGTTCTGACATGTGCTACGAGGCTGCGAGGAGACGCCCTGACGTATTCTGGGCCGTGATCGGCGTAACCGTTCCAGTGAGTACAACCGACGAGTCCGCGTCTGAGAGGCTCGTTCATGTTGCCGTCTCCTGAAGTACCTTCCCTCGTCGGGCGAGTTTATCCCCGTCGAAGTCATGGCGGCGGCGATACCAACGCTTTCGTACCAAGTCTTTTTCGCACGAAACACGTCTGATGCGGTCGTCGAGCTGGACAAGGATGTCAGGCGCACGTTGAGAGGCACACTGAGGAGCGTCGCGAGTCCGCCTCCCACATCGTTTTTGCGCAGTAACAAGACATACATGGGAGCATGGAATGGCATAGAGGTGAGTCCCTCCTGTTTTTTTTTCCTCATCAGCGCGTCCATGTCCAATGTGCTTGCTAGATTCCACCGATTCCGTTCTTTTCCGAGAGAGAGGAGGATTACTTTGTGGAGAGGTTCGCTATACAAGGGTTCGATCGGTGTATGTGGTTTTGTACTCGTCACCGCGTGCATTATTTGACTTCTTTTTTCCCCTCGGAATTAGCGTTGATGTTTTATACCACCGGTGTAAGTGTTGAACTCGCCTATTCTAGTCGTCCACGCTCAAAAAAGGCTACCTGTACGCGACAAGAACAAGTACTGGACGTGGAAATCTGCTCACGACCAGGGAAATTTCACGATCCCCCAGCCCGTACTTTCCGTCCTCCCTCTCAAGGTACGTGCAGCGTATAGTATGCGCTGGTTTTGTGAGAAATGAAGTGACGGTGTCACCCAGGACCCCGTCGCTGACTGGGATGCGTTGGCCAAGTCTTCGAACGTGTCCAAGTACCTGCCACGGTTGACTACAAAGGTACGTACGTGAGTAGGCGTGCTTGCCGAGCATTGATCGGGTCGCATGCATGCAGACGATGGACGGCGCGCACTGGCCTCACATGGAATTCCCGAACGTGTTCAACGCCATCATGGAGGAATGGCTCGCGGGAGTGGAACGCAAGGATGACGAGGGAAATGGAGTACAAGGTCACATTGTGATCGACGAACTTTGAGGCTACTGAACGGACTGAAAACCATTGAGACTTTTCGTAGGTTGGGGCATGCGTCCATTCTCGTCGATTCAAGTCAAACCTTGCAGATGAATATAATAAATCGATGTCGGCTGCGTCACCTTGTTCGTGTTATTCGAGACGTGGTGTTTGATGGTTTGTATCCTAGTGAGGAGCTTTCAATTTGTTGTTTGCTCAGTGCTCTCCGGTCCGGTCACGTAACGCCACACCGATCTGACGGATGATCACCTGATACCATGGCTCATTCACAACTTGGAACTCGTTCATGATAGAAACTAGTGAACCATATCGCAGATGCTAACTGTAGCTTCAGCAGTAGATAACGGAAGTGGTTCCAGGCACCACAGTACGAATTTCTGTCAATGTGTGGTCATCAACAGTCCCACCCACAGGCTTGAAAATGTAGGCATCCTGCCAATTGTTCCTGCTCCACGTATCTTGCTGTCCACCGGGGATTGCGAAGTATTTGTCATCTCCGGTGTTGTCCCCCAATGTATCGACGCTGACGTAGATGGTGTAACCAGGTTGTTTACGAACGTAATGTCACCCGTTGTTCCGCAGCGTCCACAATCAGAAACATAGAATCGACTACACAACATCATACCTGACGCAGAGGATGGCTTGTAGTTGAGACTAATAGAAGTGTAGGCGCAATACGATTGAAATCTGGGGATAAAGACAGAAGAAGTGAGTTCTGAGTATATCATCAAACTTGCAAGACAGAGGGAAAGGTAGGAGGATGTTGAGACTCACGGGAGGGGACACAGTGAATTTCCTGATGTCTAGGTGATTTGATACAGTACTAGGTCTTTTATCCTCGCTGCGGGTCACTGCCACAAGTTGAGCCAACCTCGGCTCGGCGATATGACACAATATTTGGCGTGTAGAGTCGGAGAATTCAAACACAAGCACGTACGACACAAGAGCATGCGCTGACGAGTACGCCGACTCAAAGCCACAAAGCTGCGCTAACCTCATTTGGTGATATCACAGATCTGAGACGAATGACAAACCGATTCAAGAAGTCCACCGACACAGATTGATAAAAAGATTGTGTTCAAGACTTACTTTTTGCCTCAAGACATCAAAGCACCGAAGTTGCCTCATATTATCACGTACACTATTGAGCGAGTCTTCTAGTCCAATCTGTGAGCTTCTATTTTGATTGATGCGCATTATTTTCCCCTTATTATGAGAGAGCGCTAAAACAAAATTACTCAACAGCATTTAGACATCGTTGATCAGGATCTGTCACAGTTACGCCACTGATCCCTAGAAGACGGACGAACCATAACAAACTTTTTAGCTAAGCCACTCACCTTGACACTAGCGGTCCTGTCGCGCTACACTATCTCTCAGCAGGTCTTTCGTTCAGCGGAATTGGAAAGTTCTGTTCAGAACTATACAGGTTAAAGGCCATTTTGGACTAAATGTTTGTTCAAATCTGTTCGCTTTGCTAGATAAATAAATAATTAGGAATCTCACGCTCATATCCGCACCGTGGGCTGAAAGGTTTTGATTGACCCGAACAGGGTATTGAGTTTCCGACTAAACATTCAACAATGACTAAACGAGGCACTGGATCTTACCTGAATGAACACGTATGGGGAATCTACCTTTAGCGTATTAATCTATGGATGGATGGAACACGAGCACCTCGTGCGGCCATGTACTTAGATAGAAAAAGCCAGTCAGATAATCGGTGGGCAGCCAAGGCGAATATTGGCCGGAAGGTTGGCGAGGACAAACGATTCCATGATATGAGATGATTCGACGGGCCGAGGCCGTTGATCTCCACATTTCATTTCTCTCCATCTCAGCAGTCGCAGACAGCGATAGATCATTGGCAAATGATGAACCTGTAGGGAGTCAGAACAGGTCTGGTCAGGCGATACTTTGGGGGATTACTTGACGTTTGCCAGTGCGCCTAGACCCATTGACTTACCATGTGTGATTTGGAGCAGGAACGTCATCGATTACCATGGTCGACGAAGCGCCGGCCGTGCCAGGAATGTGAGATGGCCCGGACCCACTGCTTCCCCTTCGCTTTGAGCCTTCTCACCCTACATAAACGTGATGCCTGATGCTCACCTGTCTGCCTCTCCTAAAGAGCCTGTCTCTCCTCCACCTTTGGAAAATTGTCTTCTTTCCCTTCCTCTGTTTCTTCGCTCCATAGTCAAAGAGAGATCGGAGATGCTGGAAAAACACTTCCGCAGAAGTAAGCCCTGGATGCAAAACATTGAGTGAAAGGGGGCGCCTAGTACTTAGCATACTTACGCACCTCGGAGATTTGCGACATCGCAGAATTCAAAGGGCAGGAGCGTGTGACGTAGATAGATGAATTATTCCGAACTGGAGAGCTTATATACACGTACCATGCTTGATACTCAAGCGTTGAAGAATGGAATGTGGAAATGACACGCAGGGGTGGGACCTGATGATACGAGACTCTCACCCTATTGTTCACTGGTAGGGGAGACCGATTGACAAGTATAGCGGTGTGGCGATTCTGACAAGCATAAAGGGTGGACTCGTTGACATGGAAACATGATCGCATACTGTTCCTCCTGCACGCCACCATGTCAACAGAAGAGCTCGCCAAAAACGGAGTACTTGGACTTACTCAAAGTAGGGATTATCCAAAACCTTCAGCGGGGCGCGGGAAACGTTCCCACCGATGACCCGCATGTTAGGAGGTGCGGACCAATGGGGTGTGTTGTTACATCCCCCCCCCCTTCAGCGACGTACTGCATCGCTACTCAACCGCGAACTCCTTAGTTCAAAGCAAACAATACTAGATACATATTTCTTATGATTTCTACAACCTACTGTCGCTCTGCTGAAAATGTCACACAAGTCACACAATAATCACAGAGCGTGACATCCGCCCAACCCGTATGCATTATGAGCAGTCTAGGAGGTGATCGGCCAATTCTGTTGAAGACGCCAGTATTTTCTTCCAGATTCCCGGTCGACGACTTCTTCAACAGAAGCCCGTGCATCCCGAACGCCAAACTGCCCATGCTTGCCTTGTTGGAACCTGGACTGTATCTAGGGTTTAGACTCCAGTCGTAGTGATACGAGACTAGGACTATACCTAGACAGAGGGTGAATACTGTACTAGGTAAGTAAGGAATAAATGTAGAAGTGGGATAATAGCTTACCTCCAGTCGAGTGGTACGAGACTGGAGGAAAGGTGAACGAACGGACGCGTCGAGTATACGCGATGTCCGTAAAAGGAAATGTAGGAAAATAATGGTGAATGGTTATCTACAGTAACGTAGGTCTGGATCTCCAACATGCCTATGGAAATTTCATGAGAGTGACCGACTGAATTCGCTTACCTCCAAAAAAGATAAAATCCTTGCTGGGCATGCAGCGCTATAAACCCTGTCAGGCAATGTTTGCCTCGCGTTCTTCGTCGCTGTAATGAAGAAGGGTTAACGATCGTGCAGTACGTTGTTGGGACAAGCACTCACTAGGCTGATAGTTCCGAAATTTTGGTGTGTCACGGTCACGCGCGCTCAACGGCGAGTGATCACGTGAGCGTGCCCTTGCTTCTCGTTACCCCGATCCATCAGCCATGTCATCCGACGCCCGCTTCTCCAGCCTCAAAACTGATCCTCGGTTCCGCCACCCCAAAAAACACCAATCCAAAGTCGTTCTAGACGACCGATTTAAACACCTCCTCCGCAGAGAGAGCAAAAGCAAGCGCACAGGTGTGTGGAGAACCCCATCGACCGGACCATCACCGCTCACCACTCACAGCTCGTGTCGACAAATATGGACGCGCGGTGCCGGAAACGCAGGCCAAGGACGACTTGAGAAGGTTTTATCGGCTCGAGGCGGACGAGGACGCGGCCGGACCGAGCATCGTTGACTATGCGCGCGGTGCGGTGCTCATGGCGTCGTCAGACGAAGATGAAGGCGATGATTCACAACCTTACGCTTCGTTGGTGGACGAGAATGATGACAGCGACAGTGATAGCGAACACGACGGGTTCGTCTCCCTCGGTGCTGGACCTAACAAATGCGACGAGGACCAAGACGAAGTCGACCTCGACGAAAACACGCTTGCTACCCTCGACGCGCAGGTCGCCGAATACGCCAAAGCCGTGCCAGAGCGGGAGGAGGCTGCCAACGTCGAGCAGACGAGACGATTGGCGGTGGTCAACCTCGACTGGGACTACGTTCGTGCCGTACATCTGTACAAGATTTTTTCATCGCTCTTGTCTCCCACTCCACTCGTCCCCACTTCACACGCGAAAAATGCTAGCACGTCAGCTAGCCACAGCGGAATCAACGTTGCCAGAGGAAGGCTACTCAGCGTCCGTGTCTACCCAAGTGATTTTGGGAAAAATCGGATGGCCAAGGAAGAAAAAGAAGGTCCTCCCACGGAACTCTTCAAGAAGAAGTCAAACAATGTGGAAGACGAGGAGATCAACGTAACGACCATCTTTGAGACAGCCGACGGGGGAGACTATGACGAGGATGCGTTAAGAAAATATCAACTAGAACGGTTACGGTACGTTCCCTGCCCATGCCCCTTTCTGCGAGCGAAACGATTGACGAACGTTAAGCACAGCTACTACTATGCTATTGTCGAATGCGACACGGCGGAAGCGGCTGTTCACATATACAGTGAGCTCGAAGGCGCCGAGCTAGAGAGATCTGCCAACGTGTTCGATCTCAGCTTCGTTCCCGACGACATGACGTTCGACGACGAGCCTCGGTACTTTGTTTTCCGTTCTTCCATGTCGACCGCGTAGCTAACTCGACGCGTCATGCAGGGACGAAGCGACTCATCTTTCGAACGCGCCCTACAGGGCTGTCGAGTTTGTCACCGACGTGCGTACTCATGCTGGCTATTCTCTGACTTTTTTTCCTGACCACACACGCGACAACTAGGCCCTTCGTCACTCCAAAGTAAAACTGACGTGGGACGACGACGATCCGGAACGAAACCACATCTTGCGTCGCCCTCTCACCAAGAAGGAAATCGACGACGCCGATTTTCGCGCATACATTGCGTCGTCGTCTTCCGAGGGCTCTGGGAACGAGGATGCCAACGATACCAACGATGGTGCCAAGGAGACGCGGGACCGTCGGGCAAAGAACGAGCGCAAGTCGTCCAAAAAGGCGGAGAGGGACAGACTGCGGACGCTTCTGCTTGGTGGGAACGATGAGGAAATGCCTGAAGGGTGGGGCGACGCGTTTGACAACAAGGCAGATAGACGCGCCAAGAACAATGTCGGGGGAGGGGGGGAAAGCGATGTCGACGTGCAAGTTACCTTTACGCCCGGTCTCGCCGAGGCGAAGAGTCCAGAGGACGAAAATACGATGGAACGGTATCAGAGGACGAGGAAGGAGAAAAGGAAGAAGAGAGACGAGACGAGGAAAAGGACGGAGGATGATGACGTGTCGACGAAGAAGAAAGTGGCCGAGTCGAGTTTCAACGACGAGTTCTTTGGCGTGGAGAGCGAGCGTCAAAACGAGGAAGAAGAGATATCGCCCAAGTCATATTTCAAAAAGGCTGCCAAGACACCCACCGAGAGCTCCAAAGCCGAACTAGCTCTGCTGGCAGCGTCGGACAATCCCCGCGGCGAGCCGGCACATTTTGATATGAAAGCCGTGCTCAAAGCCGAGAAGCAAGCCAAGCACAAGAGATCGAGACACAAGTCGAAGAAGCGCGGCAAGGACGACGCGGACGATGGACCGGGGGAAACGCAGGACAACTTTGTCATTGACGTCCACGACAATCGATTTGCTGCGATCCATGACGATCACCAGTTTGCGATCGACCCTACACATCCTCAGTGAGTCCAGTGTTCTATCCCCTCGTTTACGGCTAAAAACAGTGTCGCGTTCTACTCTACAGATTTAAAAAGACCAAAAGCATGTCGGCGCTTCTCAGCGAGCGTTCGAAACGCCAAAATACAAACCCCCGCCCAAACGATCTAATCCATTCTCAAAGAAGTCGCACACAACAGAACACGCGGAGTCTGCAGAGCCTAGTAGAGAGCGTCAAGCGGAAGAGTCACACTGTCGATCAAATTGGATTAGGAAAACGCCAGAAGCTGGCTCGGTAATACGGGGCCCAAATCGGGTGGGGTCTGCGACCCCACTTACTTGCGCGCTTGTAGTATCAGCCCGAAACGAATCAAAGTAGTGAAGAATGGGAGACACTCGACGTGAACTTTCCCTCGATGTCGCTTGCCGCATCAATCCCGCTTCTGACACAACATGCAAGCACTGCAACGCCTTCCGGGCGCAACCGGAGCTAGCTTTACAGATCTAGCAACTTTAAAGAACGACATGTAGACGAGAACGGGGAGGATGATCAGTCTAAGACTGAGAACCCGTGCTCCCCAGTGACGCACTGGGCATTTAGTTATCAACGGATTCTATATACTCTAGGTAGGCTCTCCCCTGCGTACGTCGGATATGCTGCAAAGTCCGTTAGTGAGAACGAAGGGCCTATATGCGCACTGGTGCCTTACGGTACACATGCGTAGATCGTCCTAGAGGTTCTCGATCGTGTATAAGCCCATGACGGCGGTCCGAACAGATGTTGTGAACGTTCGAACTTTGGTCCTAGCTCAGGCCCACTTGCAATCCCAAGATTCACGGCCTCGATGCTAGCTTCGGTTCAGGTGTGTCGATCTTGGATTACATACGAGGAGTCAAGATCTAAGAGACTCCTATCCTCCTGTCACTCCTGGCAACACCATCATGATGTCCAAAACCAAAAGAGCACTCTTCATCACGATCTTGATGGCCGCGGCCATCTTCTACCATATCGTATTCCTCTTCTGCGTGTGCTTCTTGGCATTCTTCTCCATGTACCTCTCAATCACGCACAATATCTCTGACTCTGCGCACTTCGTCATCCGTGACCTCTCCAGCTCTTTTTTCCTGTCGCAGCTTGGATCCTGGATACCTTACTACACCTTGGCTGCATTCCTGTACTTTGTATTGCCCTACAGCACCTTCACCGGCAGATATAACGCCTCTGAAGAAATTTTATATGGCCTTTGGAGGCTCAGTCTCAACATGCACACTGTGGTTGACTTGCTCTGGCACTTGTTTGGTACGTGTCGTTCTCCCTGTCACAATCGTCATTCACAAGCCTCTGCTGCGGACGCATCATAGAGGAATACAAACCATTCATCCCCCCTTGGCTCGACATGCATGCTTGGATTACCTTCATCTCTCTCGCGTCCTGCGGCTGCTTGATGTTGGATCGATATCTTGTTCGCAGGCAAGAAACCGATCACTGTGGATGAGAACGAGCATCCGTCGACGGAGGGCAGCAAAAATACCAAAGTACGTTGCATGTAACGTGCTCGCGTACTTTCACTGATCGACTTGGCTTGGATGATGCACGGTTAGGTCCACCCGGAGGATTCGAAAAGAAGCACAGACAGAAGGAGCGGCGAGCATCAGGACAAGACGGGAACAAATGTACGTTCCTATTCAAGTGTCGTTACGCCGCTTGTTGACTCGGTCTGGATTAGGTCTCTGAAAAGGGCCAGGAACAAGGCCCCGAATCTATCGCGGCTAGCCCCGACCTCTAAATGGCATCTGACGTACGTTAGAAAGAACTTTGTCACCCAAACGTGAAGGTTAGACATGCTGAACTGCCTTGAGGCTGTTATGATTAGTCAATTCGTCCTGTGATACGCATCCTCAATCAACCTCAACTGCAAAGTTCCGAACGGGTACTACATGTCGATCGACCGTGGGCGCTCAGCCAGCTATCCGCACTCACAAAGGCACCGTCATCGGAATGTTTGCTCCTGGATTCCGCTGCTGCCGCAGTTTTCACGGACGTCCTATAACCTGAATCAGCTCGGTTATCGAACCTGGGCTACTAGCAAGTCGCATGGGTCGCTCGACCCGTGACAAAGAACGGTGCTGTCGAGATCACTGAGACAACCAAATAGACAAACATTCCAATAATACAAGAACCAGCCATAAAACGCATTCTTACCCACATACCAAAAGTGACCCCACCCCTCGTCACCGCAGCGTCAATTGAAATGTTACAACATTTTGTATAGACAACAGAAATTTTGACAACAAAAAGATATTATTGGTGACAAAGGTACTGAGCTGCGCACGGAATCAGTGACCATCTACTACCAACTTCCCTCTGGCGCCTTCGCCCCCTACACCCCTTACTACGCGTCGTACGCCAAGAAATGGAAGGATAACTGCGACAGGACGAGGCCAAAGTACAAAGCGACAGCCTGCATCGCCAAGAGCAACAGAACCGACAACAAACGGCCAAACACAAACGAATGTATAAAAGGGCTCAACCAAAGGGCAACCCACCAACAGCGAGAAACAGTAGATACAAATGACGTGGACGGGGATTAAAAGAAGGGGAACATGTAGAAGGGGAACATGTAGTGCTTTTCAGCAGAAACGAGCTCTAGCCGGTACGTGTAACAATGGAATAGTGCCCCCCAACTGACCACGACCCACATGACTACTGCTGACAACTCCATGGGCGCAGGCCCACTCACAGAGTTCGTTAGGCGGTGTGTGGATCGTGGGCACTTAGTAAACACTTGGTTGACCATCTTGCCTCATCTAATGCAACACGAGATATTTCAACAAGGAATCTACCTGGAACGAATTGCCAAACCTTGAGCAAAGTCGACCGTGGTCTACCCACGAGTCAATGAACCCGCAGAACACATCTGAATTTGCAACTTGAATGTACTTCTGAAAAACGGTGACGCTGCAGAAGGAACCAGAGTAAGTGAGAACCCACACGGGACACTTCGGGAAACCATGTAGGGTGCTTCGTCTTCAGTGAAAACGCGATTCAAGCATGATATGCTGATTGACGTCCCCAATCAAAGGTCCACGTTCGCGAAACCAGAGACTAGTTGGCTGTTCTGGAAAAAATGGCAATAGCGGTCAGAACTTCTCAGAAGCCATCCCCTATGCTAGCAGTGTACGCTAAAAGTAACTCACCGCCTCCGCCGGCTTACCATTCGGGGGGATTACCTCGCAGGCCGATCACATGAGGGGTAGCAGTGCCGCCGTCACGTATTTGTCCTGTGTGGCTTCGTGAGCAAGAGCAGTGCACATACTGTCTGACCTTACCAGCGCTTCTCAGCATCTGCACAAGAGAAACTTCGACATGCCAAGTGCAATCCTCGCAGCTTGATGGGCATGGTTAGCATGACGACAAAGAAGGGCAGCCGACAGTCAATAAACGTACAATTGCAGCAGAGCGGGGGATCAGTTGAAGAACGTGCACAAGCAGTTGGCAATGCATGAACGACGCTACCAGTCGCTCCGTTGCGAGGCAAACGAAACCTGCGGAGTAGCCCAACATCCACATCGAAACCAAGTTTGGAGGCATAAGCACGACGGGCCCATGGAAGAGCGCGCAAACGACAGAGAAAGACTGGGTATGTAGTGACCGGTGAGGGAGAGGGGATGGTGGATTTCGTCGATCCAATTGTCCCCCTTTTATATGATGTAGAGTGAGGATTCAAAATGCAACTTGGAATGCCGTTACAACATCGGAAATTCGGAATACACATTCCGGGTGAAGCAGGTTGTAGGGATAAATAAAGAGCATCGCAACAAAATATCCGAGTCCCTCAGTCCATCCCAGTCGTCTACGCTGTGGGCAGAAACCCTGGCAAGCCGAATCCAACGCTCCACCGATTATTCGCTATGACTTCGTGTGGAAAGCTAAGCGCGACTTGTAGATGTACGGCTTTCCACTACGGTCTGACAAATCGGCTCCGAGTCGTTTCCCGTGTTCCTCACGCACTCCAGTACGATTTGCTATGCCTCCGCGCCATCCCACAGAACACTTGGACTCAGAAGATTTCACCCTAGCATTCCATGGCCCACCCGTGCTCACCGACTGCTTTTCCTGCCTCCCTGCACAAACGTTATCTATACGTGTTCATTGCACACTGGCATGAGTGCTCGAAGCATCGACAGACTCTTCACCCACGCGGGTGCAGGTTCAATCGTCCGTGCACATCAGTTGATGACTGGATCTGGTTTGCCAGCGTTTTCATCGCCCCTGCTACAAAGTTGGAAAGGGTAGCTTGATCCGGTGCGGTTGAATGACACTCATGTCGATGCCAAAGCGACGACAACGGATGTACTAGATACAATGACGTACAACAAGAAAGTTACATCCACCAATTGATGATGACCCACATGCAGATCTCCCATCACGCCACGCAACCTGGTCTAGCTCGCTAGGAAGCACGAGGGGGGCCGCATGTCGATCACGGGCACTTGGGCGAATACACCCTGTTGTACATTGCGTAGGACAGAGAGCCGACACCAGCTCCATCACCGAACTGTCAATCGTTGGGACATCAATGTTGTGATGCAGCCCATTCGTCAAAGACTACTCACTACCGAGGAAGGACATTCCGCATCTTCTTTTAGACTCCAGCAATAGAGATTCTAAATGTCCCTAGGAAAAACATCAGTGTCGAACACTCATATCAGCGACGGCGGAGTACATACGTCAGGGACCCCAAATTTATTGCATGACAATTGGGACCACACGATGTCGAGAGGAAGCGCAGACCATTACGATCCAATAGTCCTCTGCTAAGCACATTGCTGAATGCAGGGGAAGACATCGAAAAACGCATCCAAGAAACGGCGCGGGTCCTGTCATCGTCGGGAATGCATTCAAACACTGTACACTCACCAGCACTGCAAACAGGTGACCAAGCCCCGAGAAGGACTACCCCACTAGCGATGCGCTGTCTGACTACAATTTAGGAGCCTTTAGGACGCCATCGGCGGAAACGATTCCACCAACTTACAATGTGGATTCAGCGACTTGATGTCACAAGGGTTAAGCGAGGGAAAGGACTTGGAATTCATGTTACCGCAAGTCGGGCGACCTTCGAGAGATCCACAAAAGCGGAACGTGCGATATCTGGTGCTTACGAATCCGTTTGGTTGAGCGAGTTCGTCACAGGCCGTACTTAGATCCCACCACAAGTCAGCGAAACCCAACATCCACATCCGAGCAGCGCTTGGGTTCCAGAAACCACGCTTGACGCATCACGGCGTGTTCAAGAAGAGATGGACCGCGAAGACCAGGAGAGGTACGCGAGAGTGTGAGCGTGGAAGAGCAAGCTATGAGTGATGGCGGGCGAGCGTTGAAGCTTGAAGAATTGTGCGAGGAGATGAACTTTACCCCAAAAGCCGTCCGTCTTTTATACTTCCCCAGTCCACCGGATGTGGAAATCTGGCATGATCGAACATTCCAAGTCCGGGTTGAAACGCCGTCTCTGAAGATCTGACTCTCCGCCTGAAAATCCGAGTTCTATGAAATAGATGGATGCAATTGTAATGGGCAGTTGATGTTGCTCAGTTACTCACCGTGTAACTTGCTGTACATGTGACTTTGGGGAGAGCGAAAATATTCGGTGGTGCCGAGGCGATGAAGCGCGCCTCGATCGCCGGAGTTCAAGTTGGCACTTTCCCGCCCGCCGTGTCCGTCAATCATCCTCGAACCCCACCACCCTCTGAATCCACCTCGATGAACAAAGAGGTCGGTCGCATTTGTTGGATAGGAGCATTGAGGAAAGCTAGACACTCACCGTATGCCATTTATGACCTTGGTTTCCAGGCGTCTCTTGGCTGTGCCTAAGCGAAAAAAAGAAAAAAAAAAGATGTAAAATTGTCTCCACGTTTGAAAGAGTACGACACACAGCAAAAAGGTTTCCCTCATATTTACAGACAAAATGTGAAACTTCAACTAAATCCTAGAAAGAGAACCCTTCGGCTTTCTCAACTTTTTCTTCTTTGATGAAGTACCACCATGCAGGAAATGGACGTATGGTGTCGCGCTTGTTGTTCGGCACTGATTCCGTTTTCTCCGTAGAACTGATTTGCGATCCGACCAAGCCGGCAACGAACATGGTGTCCAATAGCTCCCCGTTGTCATCGAGCTTGACATCAACATGGGTAAACGCGCACGGAATATGTTTGGAGTCAATCTTGGGATAAGGAATTCCGTCCAGTACAAGGTTGTTGACGTCCTCGCGACCTTGTCCTTTGCCACCCTGCCACCGGCCCTTCGAGTCAAACACGCAAAAGGCCGTAATCCACCCAGAAAGCCAAGTAGGTCCGCTTCCATTACTACTCCAATGTGCGACTTTGTTCCAAAAGTCTAGGTTACTTTGAGCGGTGGGGTTATCGTAGGCAGCAACGAAGCGCGATATGATGGGTCGAAGAAGGTGATACCATGTCGTTGTCTGTGTCCCATATCTCTTCAACCTCCCCAGACGGCGTAGAATCTGCTTCCAATCCTTTTTTTCTCCCTGGATCGTTACTCTTGGGATTCCGCACATCATATGGAAAGCATACACAAAGTATTCTTTCATCGTCCCCATCATCATGATTGCTGATATGGACTTGTCGGTCGCCGTCGTGGTGCTAAAGTTGGGCATGATCCATTTTTGCAAGGATTCATCGACGATATGTTCCGTCATCAACTCCGTCATCTCATGCGCCATGCGTACAGGGTTCATTGTATAGCGATTTCCCATGGCTGTGATAACGAGTTCTTTCTTCCCCTCATGGGCCACAAAGGTGCTGCGAAGTACTTCTGCATTGCCATTGACAAAGAAGCAGAATTGTGTCAGAATTGCAAGCCAGACGTCATCGGGACGGACGATGAGTGCTCGATGCTCATTGTATGCCGTGGTAACCGTGTGAACGAACCCGTTGCTCCGTGGGATGATGTCCCGCATGGTATCCGGGTTGTTGGGGAGAGATGAATAAAGGAGTTCGGAGCATTGCCCATGCTGCTCAGATGCGACGGAGCGTAGCAGAGCAAGACGTGGGTCTTCTTCTGGGGCCACATTTAATCCAACATTTGCCTTAAATGATTCCACAGCATGTGGCGAAGGAGAAAACGTTATGGAGTCGATTGGAGAGGTCTTTAATGCTGATTACAACCAGAGGATCGTGAGGTGACTAGGACTTACCATTTGCTTCGAGGTGCCTACCGCGGTACTCCTCAAGCAACAACTGAGGGGAGAAAGAGAAGAAAATAGGTAACGTGCTAGTGAAGGCATGTATTTATAGTGATTGATTGATCCCACACTGGCAGTGGTATGTCAGGAACATCCGAAAGGGACCACACGTGCCTGGCGAAGCGGACGGGACGCATAACGTCGACATGGCAGCCCGGATGGACAAGGTACGGCACGGGATCAAGGATAGGGAGGACCGCAAGGAACTGACGACGAGCGGGTGGGCCAGGACGAGAATGGAGGCCTCCGATGCCGAGAACGTCAAGGGCGCCAAATTGGATGCTGCGGCGAGATCAAGGCATTAGTTGACGACGTTGCTGACCAAGGCATACATGAACCGGGAGACATTGGTGAGAAGATCGCGCAAGGACGGAGGAATAGAAAGGAAGCTGGGTTGAAGTACGGCGAGTCCTTGGTGGTTGAGACTGCGCTGAGCACACACAACCTGCAAGATCCGGATCACAGCCGTACAAGCTGTTCACATCCGAGCGTGGTGCAAGAGGGTGATGTGTCTTGTGGGCACCACCCAAGTTGGCGTGAGGTATAATACAAGTACATAGGCGTGGTGTATATAGTTGCTGGGTCCCTGACATCCCGTTGACAATATCGATCAGACCCAGGCTAGGTAGTCCTCAAACGCGCATGGCGTAGACAACGTACCGCATTGAATCGAATAGTTTGGCGACGCGTTCGCCGTAGAATGAGGCAGTCGGCAATGCAACCTCCCGACGGCAGTGGGCAAACGTTACCTTGCAAGTATACGCTTTGAACACGTGATCCATATTCCCGACCTAGCATTATATGCGTGCGTGCCTGCATTCAGTCAGCGTCGCTCCGACTCGGCATGAACTAGGAGCACGATTACCGTGAAGTGGGGGTAGACGTCCAGATTGTCCATGCAACCCGCAGCGGTGTCACCCATCCCTACAATATACGCAGATCGATATAGGATTGTAACTCCCCCAGTGCACCATCGTCAGCGCATACACGTGCACGCGTACTTACTGTCTGATAATTATGTTTTAGCCGGCTAAACGGGGTCAATGCCAGAAAGACGCATCGTATTTCCCCGTGTCGAGTTCCCAAGCTGTCCGTCGATGTCGTCAGCAACAAACATCAAGTAAATCGGCATCAGCCACGCACAAGGAACAGAGAGAACAGGCCACGCACATCGCGGGGTGTCGTAACTCGTGTTCAGGGTGCTTCACCCACGCGGATCCCAGTGCACCGTAGTGTCAGACTTGGCGTTCGCGTGCTCGCCGCTGCCTTTGTTCGTCTCGATGAATTTCCGGACCTGCTCAAAGTCAAACTCGAGTGGGCCAGAGGCAGGTTTTGAAAGGCACGCTAACCTTGATGCTTCGTCGTTGACAGGCCATCAAACTTTCGGGTGTCCGCTCATACATCAACAAGGATAAAAAAAAGGACGAGGACCACTTACTTCAAGGAACGACTGTTGGAAGCCGTCAAGATAATGGGGGTTCGTTGGATTTACGCTGAAGCTCCCTATTTTTTGATACGATTCTTGGTATACGCTTGAAACGAAAAGAAACTGTTGAATGATGCAGTCATAAGACGTCGCGTATCGCTAGTAATTGATGGTAAGCAAAGTGATGACGGATTGAGATGAAATAGACTCACCCTATCCGAGTCGATTGGGTCCATCCGGAGAGATGAAAGAGACGGTTTGGAGGTAGTCGTCCAAGGCTTTTGATGACGCCAGTATTTTCTTCCAGATTCCCGGTCAGCGACTTCTTCAACAGAAGCTCATGCATCCCAGATGCCAAGCTACCCATGCTTGTCTATGGAAAATGTCATGAGAGCAGAGTGACTGATCGAAGCCAACTCACTTACAAAAAAACGACCAAATCTTTGGTGGGCTTCGGATGATATCCAGCGCTATAAAGCCGGTCGGGCAATGTTTGCCTCGCGTTCTTGTTCGCTGTAACCGGAATGGTTGATGACCGTAATTGTACTTTGTTGGGACGAGCACTTACTAGGCTGATGGTTCCGACAAAACGTGTCGCGTGATGTCACGGCCACGCGCGTGGTGAGAGCTACTTTCACTTATTAGCACGCACCTACAACATGTAAAAATCATATTGGCTGCATATTTTTCACCTGCCTACCGTTGCTCGCCCATCACCACGATCTTTCTCGCTATTCCTCTGGGCACAAGAGCCTTCGCCATCACCATCCATCGCTTCTCCTCTTGCATCACCTCCACCATACGTTTCCACCGCGCACTCGCATACGACTCACACTCACACTTGTCCCTAAACGCGTTCCTGTTCTCCCTTGAGGCGTGCTCAGGACTCTTGGTGATGTCAGTAAGTCCGCCAGTAAAATCCAGTTCGATAAAGGTGATGGCGCCACCACGCCGAGCGCTCAGCCGTTCAGGGCCTTGCCTCAACTCGGCGAGGATAACTTGGTCAAAGAACTTGAGATCCTTGCTATGCACGGCCGACATTTGTCCGTCTAAGTGTGCATGGCCGGAAGTTATTGACACGTCCAAGGACAACGAAAATACACGTACGTGTACGAACGAACCGCTACTGAATCCGCGTGCAATATTGCTTGTGCGTCCCCTTCTGCCAATCGTACCTCTGACACGCCTGGCTACAATAATAGGCATGGATACAGCCTGCACATCGTTTGAACCTTCCCAAATGACTGGTTTTCGAATACTGCGAGGAGAGACCTGGTGTCAGAACATGTATAGAGGGCTTGAGCAGGCAGAGTGAAAGTTGTTCACCATGTCGTTTTGGCAGGTCCGAACGTGTCGGCTGGGCACCTTGTCGCATGTCAGTAACCCGCGTCGCTCGTTGACCGCTTCTTTCAGGATATTCCAACCTAGGCGGAGCATCCCATTTTCTGAAAGTCCGACATCCAACTTCTGTTCTATCGCGGAGTCGACAGCAGGCACAAGCTGACGCAAGATGGAACGGTGGACTGAATACGCAGGGAGAACGTCGCTAAGCAACATGCTCAGCACTGTTACAGGTTGCTCCGAGAATGCCAACAATGAGTTACACCTGAGGAGCGAGGCAACAAGTCCATGTTTGAGGGCCTGTGAGAGAAAGGGAAGCCCATCCATATTCTCGATCCACGTCCTCAGCAGCATGATTGCATTAAGCATTATATCTGAGGCTTGCATCCGCATCTCTCCTTCCCATTTGCGGTCAACGATCAATGAGAGGACATCAGAAGCAGCTGTCATCATCCCATGATGCAGGAGAGCGCAACAAATGTCATCCTGCGTGGAGAGTATGGAGATGGTTCGCAAATCCCATGTAATGCATGCTAAATCCGGCTCGCCTCCTTGCCTTCCATGGCGGAGTCGACTGCAAGCACAAGCTGACACAAAATGGAGCGGTAGACTGAATACGCGGGGAGAATTTCCCCAAGCAACAAGCCCTCGGGATACATCCTAGATTGGTCCGAGGATGCCAATAGTGCCTGACACTTGAGAAGCGAGGCAACGAACTTGCCTTCGAGGGCCTGTGAGAGGATGGGGAGTGCATCCAGAGTCTTGATTCGCATGCTCAGTATTTTGATCGCAATGAGTATACAGTCCGTGGCCCGTACACGCATCCCTCCTTCCCATTCTCGGTCGACAACCAATGCGAGAGTATTAGAAGCGGCTGCGATCATCCCACACTGCAGGGGCTCGCGACAAATGTCCTCCTGCAAGGCGAACATGAGGATGATCCACAGGTCCAACATGATGCACCATAAATCTAGTTCATCTTCGTGCGTGATTTCACCCTCGAGATGCCGAAGAGAGACGAGCGCAAGCAAATTTGGTTCCCCTTTAAACAGAGCCACTAAGTCTAGGCAGTCGATGGAGCCGCCATCCCGGATCGCAATGGCTAGACACGAGTGGAAGACAGCGGATTCGCGGTGACTCAGATTCGATGGCTTCCGGCTACGAAACCGAAGGTCACGGGTTTCGACAGACCAGAAGGTGCAGACGATATCCATGATTTATCGATCTGTTAGAATGAATTTCGATCAGGTTTGGAGGTTTTGGTGGGCCAAGAGCCCAAGAAACTGTAGAATGACGGCCTTGAAAAGGTTACGCATCTTGGTGGTGGCGAAGGTTTCCGGGACGACCATTTTTTCATACAAAAACAGTACCCACTGGCGAATGTCGGGCCAGTGAGTGCAGCGACCTTTGGAGAGCTGTTCTTGACAGAGACCACGTTGTTCAAATCGCTTGAGCCAGAAGGGAAGTGTGGCGGCGAGTCCAAACAAGGATAAATGTGCGATCTCGAAAGTTGAGAGTGGAAAGGAACCCCCGGGAACAGAGATAGGTATCTTGTCCGCGTCGAGCTGGTCATATATTAAGGTGACGATGCGCAGGTATTTGGCTGGATTGCATATGTCTTGCTCGGCGAAACCGAGGACGTTGTAGTACTTGACAGGGATGGAACGCCACCGCAAGGTGTCTGTGCTGTTGATGAGTGCCTGTAAAACCATATTGTGAGTGAGTGCCACAATGCTGGATCAATCGGATTGACATTAAACTCGGCTTCAGAGAGATGTTCAACCTTGTACGAGGGGAATTCCATTCCGACGACGACGGGGGTTGGGATTCTCAACGTTGATCGATGATCATTGTCACGCCGGATCCGGACTTGGAACCACAGCTGACAGTCACTATCTGTGTACGCACCAAAGCTTCATTTTTCGTCGCCAGCAGTTTGTCATTCGACACAATATCTGCACAATCTAACATGGCAGTGACTTGATCAAGGCAGAGAGCGTAACAATCGGATGTGACCATCATCGGAGGTCTGCAATCTCAGGCTATCGCCGACAACGAACTACTTGGATAACGTCAGGTCCAGTCGCCCTTTGCGCCACTCAAACTGCGGAAGAACTCGGCATATGCGTGATCGACATCGAATAGAAGCTGGAGAAGTGGGGTTCGGTAAAGGCTGCGAGACGGCACAGTGACTAACCTGTCGCGACTGCTCCTCTGTGATCTCTTCTGAAGCTTTCATGCTGTTGAGGGTGATCAACCTGCAAAAACGTCGTACGATGAAAACGGATCGGACTTGGATGGCGCACCAGCTGACCATTCGGCTTCTCCCTTCCCAGTCCTTACTGCCTTTGAACCTCGCATACCCAGTGACAAGCTCTTGCAGGATGGGGTGTAGCTGGTCTTTGGCCCGAAGACGTAACTTCAAGGCGTCCATAAAAGTGATAAAATTCTGAAAGGGATCGTATCGATAGGGCTTTGTTTGATGTGCTACACACCTGTGTCGTCTCAGCGATCCACTTGCCGGTCTCTGGACCCGCTTCACTCGAGTGTTCTACTGTCGCTGGCACACCGACTTTAATGCGATGTAGCGCAGCTGGGGCGTCCATCTAGAAGAGACTCTGTCAGCAATTGGATCGCACTAGATCAAAATCTACCTACCCGGTATCGTGTCATGAACTGCTCGATCGACGGCACCGAGTCCTTGACGAGCTTGAGCATCGTCATGTACTGAGACAGCAGCCTCGTACAGGCCGGCGAATATCTCCCTCACGAGTACGTTGAGCCCAGGCTCGCGCTTTGTAAGAGCACTCACTCGGCGGCTGTGAGCGCATCGCGGACGTACGCTCTTTCGAGGTAGTCCAAGGCGACGATTATACCGAACAGCGTCGCCAACAGAGAGTACTTTTCTCGTTCTGCGTTGGTAGCGTACAACCGGACTTCTTCATCGAGCGAGAGGGGCATCGACATGATGGCGGTAGTAAGCAGATGATCATTTCATACTCAGCCCAATCTTTACTTTCCACTACTACAATGTCTGAGCCGTTGCTCACCAAACGGCTTCATATTTCTGGGCTCACGCCCTCGATAACCCGACCAGACCTTGAGCGTCGTTTGTCGTCGTTCGGAGTCGTGAAGACAATGGATGGCTTTGGTGCGCGCGACGCGCTCGGTGACCCACGAAAATTTGCGTTCGTGACCATGGACATCAGCGCAAAGAACCTGGCAAAGTGTGCGTCTCATTCCTCTTTTCTTTTTCAGGATTCTTACACTTTTGTCTGAACCAGGTTTCAACATGCTCAGCGGGTCGACCTGGAAAGGCACCAAACTTCGCATCGGTGAAGCGAAACCCGATTTTCGACAACGGTGAGCGTTTATCCCACTTTTGCTGGCGTGCCTCAACGACGCGACGCTACAGACTTGCCCAGCTCAACGCCCGACCGCTTCCGCTTGTCCGACAGAAACGCACCCATGCCCGTAACCACGCCTCGTCCACCCTCCCGCTGACGCCCCTCTCTGCGACTGCTGCTGCGTCCACCCCAGGATGGGTTGTCGCCCCTTCTGGGCGCGTCGTTCGCCCCATGCGAACGAGACCCGAACGACCCTTGGAACCGATGCGCAGCCAACTCAAAGTCAAAAGCACGAACGGAAAAACGAAGAAGAGGATCAAGGCGCCGCCCGTACGAGCGCGTCGACGCCTCATCGACCCTACGAAATGGGACTCGGTATACCTCAAAGGCGTGTTTCTCGATGCCATTCCTGTTCCGTTGCCCGTATCGCAAGATGTTCATCGCTCCTCTGGCTTGCTGGAACAGGACATGGAAGACGATCAAGAAACGGACACGGACGGTGGTGATAGCGACGTCGTCTCTTCCCCACTTTCTCATGTGTCTCAGGGTCCTGCCCGTGTGCAACAGCTGCGAGATGCTGCTGTTGCAGGGTCTTCACGAACACATGAGCCCGCCGATTCGATAGGTGTACGTTACGAGGCGAACGCTGCGCTCGCAATGTTGGATCAGATGTTCGGAGACAAGGAGGATTGGGACTGGCGTGAAAGTGTTGGCGAGATCGCAGACGACGAGATGAGGGATGAGGAAATGCAAATGGATGCAGAAGATCGCGTTGAAATTGTACCTCGCGACTCTCGAGAGGCTGAGAAAAGCAAATCCTCCAAGAAGGACAAGGGCAAAGCTAGAGAAAAGTCGGAGGGTGGTGTTGTTCGCTTCAGTCACGCAGATAATATAGACGTGGAGTCGACGCTTGACAAGGACGTAGAAATGGAACAGACGGACTCGACGGTCGAAGTCTCGGTCCCAACGGTAGAATCCGCACCTCAAACGAACCTCAAGGCTCTGTTTGCCCCAAAGGAAGCTGGTCTGTCGAATAGCCCTTTATCTACTTGTTTTATTACTGACATATATTCCATGTTTCCAGCATCATTTTCCTTCGTTGATCATCTTGATCTAGAGCTCGAGCTCGAGCTCGACTCCGATATCCTGGGAATTAGCGGACCCGCTGGTGGATTGCAACAAAATGGTCACGCATCTCAAACTGTCGTATCAACACCTCAGGTTGTAGAGATCCCTACTACGAAATCAACGACAAAAGCTCGTTCGCGAGTGACCCTCGACCCTTCATTACCGTTACTTTTTCCTTTGCCGGATTCGCTCCCATACTCCTATGGTTCTTCCAAACCCACACCTACAACGCACGAGCGCGGCATGTCTTCGTGCATCCTGTTTCCCTTCACAACACGAGTTCCGCATCTTCACAGTCTTCCATCATGTACCATGTTTGCACGTTCACCTGAAGATACCTCCGAATCCATGCGTGATAGATGGGAAAAGGACAAGTCTGCGCTGACGCGCGAGTGGAAGAAGGCGTGGCGAGAAGCCAGAAGAAGTAGGAAAGGGAGAGTCGAAGTCGGGGGTGAAATAGAGGGTGTTCACTGAGAAAGTGTCGTCGGGCGAGGGCGCTATCAGGCCCCATTCATTGTCCTTGCAGACCCGCAGGCAAGGAACCAACCAACCTGTCCGATGTTGGAGATCCAGACCTCCGTTACTGTAGTCCCTTCCCTGTTGACCGGACGGTTTCTGTTCGTAAACCAACTTGGTTGATCTACAGATTTCTTTCTCTCTTTTTTAGCTATACAATGACACATGGCTCGCAACGACGTCGGCCGTTGCGCCCAACGATTCGAATTCACGAAACATGTGAGTCGGAACAGATTTGAGTGCCTCACAGAGACCGTGAACGAGTGCGTCTTCTTTCTTGGTCTTCATGCTCGTACTTACCCCTAGTCAAACGGTACGTCACGCATGCCCGAACAGTGAATATGGTATGCTCGATGATTGAATTGATTGACATACCACTGGCACGTCAGTCGAATCAACTTGAGGTATAAGCTTTCGCGCTCGCACCTCTGTGCGTTGCCACGTGTTTGGGACGTCCAATAACGGGACGATCGGTATGCATATATGCTGACGTATCAGGACGGTTGTGCAACAGTTGACAAGTAGGTGTGCTGTCATACTACTCGTTCAGTTCACATCCTTTATTTATGTGTGTGGGTCTTCTACTTAATCCTCGTGACGACGTCCTATTGATGTACGGTAGTTTGAACGCGATAAGGTGCGGCGGCCTCCCGCCGTTGGTAAACAATAGACGATCCATAGTGATATGCATACTAAATCAGGCTCGTTTATGTCAACATAAACAAGCTCTAACTGGTACATGTGACGGTGGAATAGTGCCCACCAATTGACCACGACCCACACGACATCTGCTGAAAACTCCAAGGGCGCAGGCCCAGAGTTTGTTAAGCGGCAGGTCGTCGTGGACACTTGGCCGACTATGTATTCTCGAGGATCCCCATATTTCCTACATCGAATGAAACATAAGATATCTCAATCACGAACCTCCAAATCTTAAGCAAAGTTGACCGTGGTTCATCCATGTACAATGAACCCGGAGAGGACGTGTTGAATTAGCATCCTGAACGTACTTCTGAAAAAGGGTGACGCTGCAGGAGCAACCAGAATATGTGTGCACCGTCGCAAGACACTTCTGGCAAGCCTGTAGCGTGTTTCACCGTCAGCGAAAACGCGATCCAAACGCTGGAACAAATCGCAATAGCGGTCAGAGGCCATCCTCCACGTTGGCAGTGTGTACTAGGAACAAATTACCGTGCTGCTACCCTTGTTTGTCGTCTCTATCATCCCTCCCAACATAGGCAGACCGAAGAGGATTCACAAGGCTAGCGTCCCGTAGCACGAACTCTGGTGGTGTGGGAATGAGCACCCGTCAGCGAACGCCAAGTTATAGGCATGATCACGGCACTTGTCAATGTGCCACGACACCGACTTACCATTGTACATACGCCTCCATCATCTTAGCAGTTGTGACTCGAGTGTTGGTGGTTCGCCATGCAGGTCCATCGCAAGACGGAGTGCACCGTTTGAGCGTCGCGACATGGAATGGCCATGGCGAGTTCGTTCTGCGCGGGTTCGTGAGCAAGAGCAGCGTGCATAACGTCTGGCCTTACTAGACGTTTGCAGTGTCTGTACAAGACAACATTCAAAACGCCAAGTGTGCGTTCCCAGGTTAATGGACATGGTTAGCGCGGCGACAAGGGGGGGCAATGAACAGTCGATTTTGGAAAACGTACCGAATACTGGACAACGGGGAATCCGTTGTAGAATATGGTCCAGTAGCTGGCGATGCGTGAACGACGCTACTGGTTGCTCCGTACGCCTACGACGCACGAACGCGGTGCTTATTCGTGCGTCCCTTCACACCACGAGTTCCATTGAGTAACACTTGCGCATTCACCTAAAGATACCTCCGAAGCCGTCCATGATGGATGGGAAAAGGCCAAGTCTACGCTGACACGCGAGTGGAGGAAGGCATGGCGAGAAGCCGGAAGAAGTAGGAAAGGGAGAGTTGAAGCTGAGGGTGAAACAGAGGGTATTCACTGAGGAAGTGTCGTCGGGCCCCCGTCACGCGAATGTTGAGGTCATCGTCCACTCCGCATTTCGGATCCGGCGACGTTTTCCTTGCAGATTTGCGCAGTTGTCGTTATTCTTGGTATGGTACTCATCTTTTGATAATACTCACGACCTTTCACCGCGGAGTCTCCCACCCTTGCGCAGCATCAAGGCAGATAAGATTTAATGTTCCCTCATGACCGTACCTTTTAGGACTTGAAGACCGGAGATTTCCGAAATCCGCTTCGCTGGTCGGTCGATCAAATGCAGAATGACTGTGGCGCGGTTACGCTTACTACTTTGCGCCTCGATTTGATTCGTCATCTCGGCCCCATCCTGGACCACAAGTGTGCAAGTCGCCATGCTGCGGTCTGCCATCATCGCTCCCAGATTTAACCAATTTCTCACTTCTCTCCCTTCCGTAGTTTGTAGACCTCAATGCCCACTACGCCTCTCAGAAATACCCAATGAAATCGTATGGTTTCAGGATCCCTATCATGGTGTCAAATTTCGGTCCATGACAGGGCTATGTGAAAATGACACGAAACAAGTGATTTTTTTTTTATCATCGTTTCAAGTATGTATACCTGAGTTCTTCGTTTCATTCCGACAGCTGCCAGACTTGGTTGGTCGAACAGCAGCCGTGTTGCCCTAATGTTGAGATCATCGACGGATCTAGAGCCAACTCCAATTCTTGCGCCGCACAAAACATCTGATCGTGATGTCCGCAATTAGCTTGCATCTCTTTCCGGTAGCGCGGTCACAAAAGGCATCAGAAAGCACGCCTGCGTCATCCACAAGGCGGCCGCTGCCCACCTCACCAAGACTTTTTTTTTTTTTGAAACCTGGTTTACCGTCCTTAAGGCTATGCCTTTTGTTGGACAGTACATACGGTGTATCTAAGTAGGTGTTTGTAACGTTTGCGCAAATCGCAATATTTGCTCGGGTCCCTTGACAGGGGAGCAGTGAGGTTTGCGTAGTACCTGAGTGTCAAAAATAAGGGAGCGTAGTGTAAGGGTATTCTGGGTAGAGGCCGTGATCGACCGTGATCGCAAGTATTATTAGGGTGATGTATGATATAGTGGCGCGGGTTTCGGATTGAGGGGTTGGTTGTAGTTTGGTGGGTGAACGGTCTTGGTGGGTATGAACTCGTATTTGAAGAGAAGGGAAAAGAAAGGAAATGAAACGAGAAAGAAGACCGGAAGAAAAGAAAAGAAAG
>JBBPMK010000189.1:0-41249 GCA_038090295.1 Boletus semigastroideus
GGGGATATCACGCTGTCGGGGGCTGAATTGGAGGAGATCCATCAGGTGGTTGAAAAGGCAGACGTGATGGGGGCGAGGTATCCCGCACATGTTGGTGGTCTGTGGGCTTGAGTGTCAGTGATTCTCATGTTCTCTTGTGATGTTTTGAATGTGGTGTCAGACACGAGGTATGTATGTATGCAAGGCAAACGATTGAATCAACCCATTGTGGACTGACATCGCGGCCGGTTTCGCAGGAAGGGTTGCACAACGAGCGCAGGACCGTTGAACTCGATGTTTTTGGCCAGGCAATGCCCTCGTGCAGCGCTAAGCTGTGATCATCAGAGTCAAACAAAGTCTCATGCCCATCCCGCAGACGCGCGAGCGAGCGTAGTCTTTTTCGGAATACCCAACGCCGAAAGACGATAAAAATTACAGATCAGACACCAGATCCCCACCGTGGAATCATGTCACATAAAACTATCGTTTACTCCTTGTTCTTCCCAGCAAAGGACATACAAACTGTCCAACTTGGTCCCATAACGAAACAAAAGATGCCCGTGCTCGTCATGAACAGCGACAGCAGCGTCATGATGGAACTTGGTACTAAGACGGACGATCCCCGCGCGCGCTGCTTGGGCATACGCCAGTTCGTCGCGTGCGAGGAAATGAAACGAGACGCGGTCCGATGGGTTGTCTGTTTCGGAATCGGAGATGGTTGGAAGGTGGCCAGCCGGTCTTGCTCGTCCGCCAGTCTCGACGCGACCGTGTGGGGTTATGTCCATCTTGTTCCCAGTGCCTGTCGGTGGCGCTGACCACGCCAGTGCAAGCCATGTGCTCGTGAGGTCTGCCATCGCAAAGGGGGGTATAGGACACGAGGGTGCCAATGAACGCGAGAGACGTGTTGTGTGCGTAGAGAACGTGTCGGTAAAGCGAAGGGACGCGAACAGGCTGGGCGCCTTGGTGGGTGAGAGGGACCAGAGTGCGTGGCCCACTCTCCGAGTCCGAAGCAGGTTGCAGCACCCGGAGGTAAGGCACGTCCGGATAGTATCCAGTTCCAGACAAGACGCAGTCGACGTCACTGATAGTCCAGTCCTGCAGATGAACATCGATCTTTTCGTCCACACCACGGGTGCACCGCAGGACGGGACCAACATCCTCGATGCGGTCGTCGGGGAGTGACGGGAATATAGATACACGACGTGTTGAGCGATAAACGGGAAACTGAGCGACCGGTGCCAGTTGCGCTACCATTTCGCTGGCCGAGTTGGCGTTGCTTATGACCATAACGCGCTATCGAGAAAGATGGATGTAATATATCAGCACGGACCGACATCGCCGGTAATCGTAAATTATCATACCTTGCCCCTGTAGCCCTTTGGGTCTCTCCACGTATTTGGGAATATTCGGCCCATGTGCTTGACCTCGTCGAGGCCCTCGATGTCTGGATAATACGGATTTGTCGTACCACACCGTCGTAATCACGACCGCGTCCCATCGTTCTTCCTTCCTGACCCCTCTCACGTTACCTTTTCCCCAATCGGTCATCACAACCCTCCAACCACCACCTCTTCTATTTCTGTCACGTCCACCACCTCGTGATGCAGCCTGATCTTTCCACGCTCGAACAGAGGGCGTGCGAACGCGGCCAGATAATCATAGGTCTACGGACACCCCGAAAAAAAAGAGAGAAACTCTGGCACGACGTTCCCAATCAACGCGGGGGGTATGCCGGTGGTAGCCACCCTGGGCGATGAAACGACGACCCCACCGTGTCCGACGCATCGCGAACGCTCCTCCTTCGGTGGCCTGTGTGATACCTTTTTTTTTTTTTCGCGCCATCGCCATCGCCACCGTTGGGTTCTGAGAATGCGCGCGAATCAATATTTGTCTTGAATTGGATTTGGGGGGACTTTGCCCAGACGCCGCCGATTGTTGTCTCAAGTCGTTCGACGAGCTGCAATGGTCCTCGAATTCGCCCGCGTTCGAGGCGGTTTCGAAGGGTCCGATGATAAGCACCCGCCTCGGGCTTGCCGCCATCATCGTCGAGAACGGTCTCAGAGCAAAAAAAGACAACGGCAGTGTCCAACACTGCCTTCATCTTCTCAGGCCAACTAGGTTCGAGCCAGTCAGCCATCATGATCGACCCGATTCGGTGAGTTACTATACATAACTGTATACTGTATTGAGTTGATGGGGCTGCTGTACAAACCTACCGTCGGACCAGCGACAAGTTGCCGAATCAGTCAAGTTAAAGTTTTGTTCGGCGATGTCCGCGGGTTCTGAGGTCTCACATGAACAGCCCGATATTAGCGGGGATAGAGAGTTCAGGACCTGCATAATTGTTCGGTTGCCAGCCCAACCTGCTTCAATGCTCGAGTACCTGCTAGGAACCTGGGTGAGCGTGACAACCCGGTGTCAGTTCTCAGTTACGCTACTGAAACAAATCGTGAATTATAAGCAGTAGGTGGTCGGGGGAAAGCGAACGCAAGTACAGTGGGTATCACTTGAAACACAACGGATAGTGTCATGGAAATAAGTATACAAGACTCAGATCAACATACAGTAAGTAGATCAATAGTAAATCAGATCTCAAATAAACAAACCAAACTTTCTGAGTGCCTCTGACCACCTGATTGGGGTGTGATTCCTCTCCGTCTCGGTCTTCGACACCTGAAACGACCCTGGCATCTTCAACTCCGATAGATCTGATTCAACACTCGGAGAGTCACGGCGGTCCACAGGATCAACCGATAGCTCCTTGATAGACGTCGTCACCGTCCTCTGCTCGCTCAAGCCCGTTCTCACCTCACCCAAAGTCTTCGCGTATGGCGAGCCTTCGTGGTCTGCCTCCTTCAAAAAGCCACTGTCTCCGGTCAAGGTACCGCCAGCGGGAGAAAGGTCTTCTTCCTTACCCGTTTCCTTTTTAGTGCCTTCATCGGGTCCAGTAACCTTGACATGGTCGTTCGTGCCGGGATCTGAGCTCGCGAGACTCAGTTTCGTGAACGACTCTGATGCGTCGCTTGGGCTATTGTCGTGAGAAGGTGCTTCACTGCTGATCAATTCAGCCTCGGAATGAATATGATCCCTTCCCCATCCTCCACTGCCAGTGCTCGACGCGCTCGATGATCTAGAGTGCTTGCCAAAGCGATGCAAAGCGCGCGCAGAAGTAATGGCAGAGCGCCACCGTTTCTTAGCATCAAAGTGTTCGCGCAAGCCTACGCCGACGTCATGCTCTGTGGATGCCTCGTGCCCTGTCAACCACTACACATTCCCATGAGATGTGTGAGTAAATCCCCGCTTGAGCAGGTGAAACACAGCTCACGTGATTGTTGTAGGCTTCCAGCGCTGTCGGTCGTAGTGGCGGATCTGGGTTGAGCACGAGTTTGATGAAGATTTTAGCTACAAACTCGTCAACAACAACGAAGAGTAATTGATATGAGGAGGTCGGCTTCACCTTCATCAGATATCTTGCTCCAGTAGCGCTCATGAAACTCGATTCTGGCTTCGGTAGTCTCCCTGACCATCTCTTTCGTATCTTCTGCCCTGAAAGGCGAATACCCACACAACAAGACATAGGTGATTACTCTGGACGATGTCAAAGTATCAGCAGCCATGCTGCGCCGGTGATAGCACAGGACCTACCCCGTCGACCATATATCAACAGCTTTACTATGGCCTGTCTTGTTCAAAACTTCGGGTGCTACATAACCGAAGCTGCCCGCCAGCGAGTGCAACTGCTCCTCTGGAGAATGCAAGTGTTTAGCGCTGTGGTGTATTTCGAAATTGATGAGTTGTTGTCTTGGCAAAAAGGCTATCAACATACATGCCAAAATCGGCAATGACGATGTCACTGTTCGGGTCCTTTGTTCGGTAGAGGATATTTTCAGGTCTACCATGGCATGTTATAAAACTTGGCAAGCAGAATCGTAAATATGCCTTACTTGAGGTCACGGTGGACGATGTCGTGCTCATGGAGGTACTTCACTCCTGACAACACGGATCTTGATATCACGCGTGAGTCCAAAATGACGACCGACACGAAACCGAGACAACGAACCGAATGACAGACACCGCGTCCTTTTCGGTGAACTTTCCCTTCTGCAATATCCGTTCAAACAGCTCGCCACCGGTGGCTAGCTCGAAAGAGAGATAGTATTTACTCCTGGACTCGAACCAGTCATAAAATTTGACCTGAATCATTGGGACGGTTCGGCAATCAATTCGCGTGTTTCAGCGAGCGAAATAGAAAAAAAGGACGGACGATGTTTGGGTGATCGAGACCTTTCAAGACCTCCATCTCGCCCCACACGGCTTCTTCGTTTCCCTTGACTTTCTTCTTCGTAATCACCTTGAGAGCGACCTCCTTCTTGATGACAGCGCGCTGATTGGGTGAGGAGAAGCCCGAGGTGCGATGCAAGGCTGCGCTGAAAAGTGGGATCGTCGAGTGGCCATGAGGCTGTTCAACAGGACTTGGCGTGGATGATGCTGATGCGCCCTGGCGGGCTACGTCGAGCTGGTCTTCTGGGACATGCCATGTCGCTCTCTATTGAAAGAGAAAAAGAACGTGAGTTGTCGGATTTAGATAGAAATGGCCCAGGGCCATCCCCACGCCCACATGGACACGGTTGCATAGGCGCGGAACAGGATGACTTACAACAACTTGACCGAACGTCCCAGTTCCTAGAACTTCATGTATCTCATACAACTGCTTCTTCACAAAACTGGGTGGCTGAGGCAAAAGCGCGTCTTTCAATGATAAATGCTTCATGTTAGGATGTTGTGGAGATTCAGAGAAAGGCTTGAAATCAAGGAAGGTGAGAGCTGCAATCGACTGAATGGGTCTGTTGGCAGGATGAGCTCGTTGTTGGTGGGTGCACAACACTGAAGATCTATTGTTGTGGTGTCCACTGGTTACACAGCTTGCCAACCCAGTGTGGCACTTATTTGTCCCTATCTTATCAGATAACTGCCTTTTCATAGAATATAGCTATCGATACAGAAAATTATTGATAACGAACAAGCACGAATAAATCAAATAAGTTGCCCAATGCTGATGATCACGCCCATCAGAACGCCCATCTTCCAATTGTTAGCTCCACTGTTTGTCATTCCTCCAGATGTTGGGGTTGGACTTGGAGTCGAAGTCGGAGTCGAAGTCAAAGTAGTAGTAGCGGAGGTAAAATGGGAAGAAGTAAAAGGTGTAGAAGTAAAATGTGAGGTGGCTAGAGAACTAGCCGCGGTACCTAGGGCTGCCACAGATGTGGCAGAATCATAACTGTCGTGCAGTGAGTAGTTGTAACAGGCGACAATCTCGAAAGCGACACTCACGCAGAGCTAGCAGCTGCTGGATTTGAATTCGTGTCAAGCATCACGCCGTTGACGATGTGAACGACGCCATTCGACGACAACACGTTCGGCTCCACGATTCGTACTTTATGTCCTCCGACGGACACATACTGACCCGTAGAGTTGGAATAGAAAGTGTAATTTTGACCACCTGCCGATACTAGATGGCTCGAGTTAGATAATTGGTTTGCATAAACCGCTGTTCCGTTGATGACCTGTTCGATGCGAATCACTTTTCCGTGGACTGATGACATGAAAGAACGACAAACATGGTTGGAGACAACATTCTGAAGCGCTGTGGTGTTGTTCGAAATACCGGACAGAGCGCTCTGCGCTGCCTGTATACCTGCATTGTTCGGTGCGAACACAGTGATTCCGTGGGCGGAATCCAATACATCCAGGATCGAGGTACCGTCCGGGAGAGTGGTAAACTGCAGAAGTGTTGGAGATGATGTATTCTGCAAAATTGCTGCGAGAGATGATGTGTTATACGATGGATTCTTCAAGACAGTAGAAATATTGGGTGGAATGTCCAGCAAAGAATTGATTGCTAAAATTGAACTGTCATTGTAAGTTGTCACGTTCGTCACCGCGACGTTGGTCCTGGATCGGGCGAATGAGATGTTACAACATGCAGAAGGAAAGAATTACCCATTATTGAGGACGAAATAAGACCCGTTGCCTGTCTTGGACCACACCAGAGCTTGGGTCTGGTTTCCTCCGAGCATGACAAGGCTGGGGTTGTTGAGAAGTGTGCGTCCAACCGTCTCATTGGGGTACGTCTCTGTCTGATTGACGAGGTTTCCCGAGACTATGTGATAGGAGATGATATCAGCTAAAGCGGTCTCGTTGAGATCGGTAGAGTTCAGGTTGGACCCTATAAAGAAGCTCGTAAGAAAGACGTGGTACATCTTTCAGAGCAATACACACAAGCGCTGTCTGAGGGGGCAAAAATAGTTTTGTTGCCTTCGGACAGTTGGACCAGTATCTGTTGGCCCTCAGGGGTACCATTCAAGTCCATTGCAGCATTGGAAAATTGATCAAGACCGGCCGCATCGAGGGCCTGGAAAAGGCCAGTGAGATTACTCCATGCATGCACGAAGGGAATGGAAGTGAGGACTGAAAAGGTGAGTGCACGAGCGAACATCATGGTAATGGTAGGTAATATGGTGAAAGTAGAGGGGCTTACAAGCTGAATTCACTCCCTGCGCGATGACGCAATGCGCAGTGGAGTCGATCGATCGACTCGTACTCACTGACTTAATAATGCTACCTAGAAGGCGAAGTTATTAGCATTAGTATCAAGGTTCAGTTCAATCCAGGGTTCAAAATGATCCCGCGATTTAGTATTCTCGGAAAATGCCGGCGTTCAGTTAGAAAACGTTGCCGATTAACCCCAACGGATTTTTCTTTTTTACAGTCACACGCTGCACATCCAAGTTCAAGAAACTACAAACCGTTCAATGGCACGCCGTGCACCTCCTCAAAATGCAGCCATGTTTGGCGTACCCCCACCCCGACGCGCTCTCAACGACCCCAACGAGTCCGGGTACTCCCGATTCGTCCGAGAGGAAGTACTTGCACCAGAAAAGCTTATGGGGAACGTCAGTATATTCACGGCAGTGGGCGTATTCGTGGCAGGAGTGTTTGTGGCTAGGACATGGGGTGATCTTATGGTACCTGCATAGCTGGGTCAGGGGTTTGAAACCGGGCGGTGCGTCAGTTCGGCCTTCCATTCCCTAGGTTGTGGTGTGAGTGTCATATCCTTTTCGAATCCCCCAAAATTTCCGACTGAATACCACGCTACGTAGCTTCTTTTTGCTCTTTTTGTTTGGCAATGCAGTCGACCCTCTACCACACAAAACATAGCCATGTTCCTGCCGTAATGTTGTCCTGAGCAAGTCGTGTCGTGAATGCTCTTCATATGTGTAACCCTTGGTTTCGTAGTTGACAGCCCTGATGAGTTTCGGAACCATGAGGTCTCTTCAGATTGTGGTCATTCAAGAACACAACCTCCGAGGCCGTCGGAGTTAGGTCCAATTTCTTTGGTTCTCTGGAACAGAGAAAGTGGATTGTCATTGAGTCCCGACCGGTCTCGCCCGGCAATCATCGTATCCGTATCTGACGGTATGCCATCGGTAACTTGCGAAAAGTGCCGTAGGCTCGTAGCGATTGAATTGCTTATACCTTCGTTGACACAACCCGGTCGGTTGTAAGGTGCGCCTGTCCATATGTTTCTCCAATCTTCAAACCTTGTTCTAGGAGACATGCCACGCTACCGGCACTGAGTATTGCCCGTACTCTAATACCGACCATGCGGTATGTGTCACAGGTACTATTTGTTGGGAGTTTTACCGTAGAAATTTTCGCAACATTCAGTATGACCGCCCATCTCACGGGTTCAAGCTCAGAAATGACACTCCAATACAATTTTGATTTTTTCCCCGTTCTTGTTGGAGCTCCAGCGAATGGCCGACAGTGCTGAACAATCAATCATTCAATGAATTGTCCACACATGGAAGGCCCCATGACTTTTTGACCCTTTTGTCCTTTCTCGTGACCCACGCTGACTCATGAAGGTGCCTGCGCGACAGGTGTTTGACCTGTTGATTCAGAAACTCGCAGGCATGGGAATACCCGCGAACAGAGGGTAGCCACGGCCTCCTTTCCTCCTCACCCAGCCTGCTATTCTCCCACTGTCTGTCATCTCATCTTAGCTGGTCTGAAGGACGTATGCACCTACTTGTCCTCGGCCCCCGTCCCCCGCTTTGCAAGGTAAATGTCATCCTAATTCGCATTGCCTCGTTCGACCGTCTCATGTTATTAAATTGTAGACATCGTGACCCGATATTTTCCAGAGTAGCAAAAGCGATGCAATATCCCTCTCGTCACCTCACAACTCCAAGCCTCTGAACCCTATCACACACGACTGAATGACCGTGGCGCATTCCGAGCCTTTGGCGGAAAGATGCACAGACTGTCGTCCGGCCAGCCCGGTGCCCGGTGTACCGACCCTACTTGGGGGCTCTGATTGTGGCGTCGCTGTTTGGTAACAGCCGATGAGATAGCCATCTACTATCAGTGATTTTATCTGTGATCCAAAAAGGGCTCGTTCTTCGGATCTGTCGAGGGCAAGGAAAAAAAAAAGTACAGACTGGTTTTGTTCATGTCAAACGTCACGTCGCTCACCCTTGTATCCACACAGACCGTTTGTGTCCACGTTTCTCTTGTCCGGGTATACCGCGGGGGTGAACAATCTACAACACCACTGCCCGACGGCACGCATCTTCTATATGGAATATGGAACGTTGAAGGCGCGTAGCCATGACGCGTGCAGACCCGGATCACGATGATGCCCATAAGAGTCTCTCATTGTCGACCGCCTTTCGGCCGTCTACAAGGATGTTCCCCCTCACCCCGATCAACGGTAGAGAAGGGTGAGCGGTTGACGGCGTGCGTGCAACGGATCCCTGACTTTATTCTTCTTGAAACTGAACGCGTCCTTTTAGCCGCGGACATCCGCACAAACGGACGACCTGCCGTGAAATAATAAAGAGACCGTTATTCTCGCCCGAGGGAGAGCTCCCTGTTTCCATGTCGCCCCCTACCCTATGGCGTGTTGCACAGGGTCCCCGGACGTGTGCCTATTGAATTAGATGGTGGTGGTGCGTTTGTGCCGCGGCGTTGGTGGGGGTGGTATGATCTTGGCGGTCGGAATGCACGCCGTCCTCTGTCCTCGTGTCGGCCACGTATGGTTCGGGGCCCTTTGCGCCCACCGCTGTGTGGCCACTCTTGTCACCGATGCACGGGCTACATTATGGCCACGCGTTGTCACATTCGCCGCGACTTTTTAATCTTTGGGTGATGAGGCGAAAGAAGTGATGATGGGTCTGGAACCTCAAGGGACGCGGGCGATAGAGGGGAGGGGAGTCGTCCAGCAAGAAACCATGTCCATTGTCGAAATGGCCGGTCATCGCGGTTCTGGTACTCTGCCGAATTCATACTCGGAAGGTGGTGATCTCTGGCGCGAACCTCCTCGATTGGAAAAGTTAGTGCTTCAGCCACGATCGGACTCATGAATAAAAACAATGCCACTCCTTGAAGCACAAACGGCTACAATAGGATCAACACAAGATTGGTCGGCGATGATAAAATACAATTGCGGGGCAGACAAACACAACAAGAGCGATGACGATGCGACGACGACGTGATAATAGTAGTAAGGAAAAGGAAAACCAAAAATCATAGACCGTTCTATGGGAATCGAGCATATGGCATGTCCAGTCCCAAAATCTATGTGACAATGACATTGTTCTCTTGTTCGATGCATTATCTCTCCCTCGGCCAGTAGCGCAGCTGCGACGAGTCTCCTCCTGATCCAGCGGAGGGTGGTGTGTGCGTCGATTGCGTTTGCGGGTATGAAGGCACAGGTTGACCGGAAGGATGGGTGAGGGGAACGGTCCTTGCCTGTTGCTGGTATGAACCGACGGTGGAGGATGAAGTCGAACCGTACGCTTGTTGCAGAGATGAATAAGAACGTCCTGAAACGGGGTTCCCTGAAATCGACCCGACGGCGCCATAATGTTGGGACTGAACGGAGATGGGCGGTACAGAAGACGGCGGGAAGGCTTCCTGAGCACCGCTCTGGGCTGGATAGAATGGTGAAGTGAGTGTTGGGAAATTGAACGCAGCCGTCGATGCCGTGACAGGACTGGATGAAGGTATTCCCTCGGATGCACTGGTATTGGCCCAGGCATGCGACGGCCCAACCTGAGGGTACCCACGGTGCCTGTCATCTACGGCTTGGCTGGTTTGAGACCATGGCTGGATCTGAACCCGACTTTGATCATCTCTGGCGGTGGCCCACACCTCACCAGTGGAACTTGATTCTTGCAAGAAAGGCGATGGTTGCGCATGGTAGTGTTGTTGTTGAGCAGACAAGTATGGATGGTAGTAATTTGCACCGTGCGAGTCGGATCCACGAGCGACGGACGAGACAGATGATCCCATGGCAGTGTCGGGCGTGGCACGGCCCGTGCGAGACACATAAGAAACTCGCGTGTCACCAAGGGGACGGAAGGGCACTTCGGGAGGCTGGTAACTGGATGCTCGCGACTGCGCGGATGAGTACGTTTCCCCCGGAGGATCCGCCGGTAAGCTTGCGTAACGAACGTCCTGCCCGCTGATGCGGGGGTCATCCATGTCAGCCACTTCGACAGGCGAAACATCACTGAAATCCGCGCTTCCAGGGTACTCGTCTGTGAGGTCTGAGGTGGACGCCTGGCCAGAGGAAGGGGTCGGAGTAGGATCAGCCTTGCGGCGCTTCCGACTATTGTTCGGTCTTCTCTTGTAAACGTAGTCGGGGTATTTCTGATTGAAGTTATCTTTGAGGATCTTGGCTTGGTCGAGGTAAAACTGTTTTTCCGACTGGGTGATCATGGTCAGACGACCGACGATGGAGGTGTAGAGGCAAAGTACTTACCAAACTCATTTCGGTCCATTCTCGACTAAGAATCTTGCTCACGTCCCCCGTGCGCATGGATTGATTCTCCGCGGCGACCTGTGGTCGACGTCGGCGAGCGAATATCATGAATGCATTCATGGGTCGCTTAGGAGTGCCATCGGCGTTCAACGTCTGCGAAGTCAGCGCAGCGTTCGGATCGTCTGGGAAGAAATGCAGGAAACGTGACATGACGAAGATTCAATAAGCACGTACCATCAACTCCGGGGTCCGTTTTGTGTTGTTCAGGATACACTAAATAACTGTTGTCGTCGTCTGAGTCGTCCTCGGTCTCATGCATAGACCCAGAGTAGTGTGGCACCGCATGGTGTTGTCCATAGAAGCCTGGGTTGTAGCCTTGCATGTCAACGAAAGAGCCGGAGGACGTCGGTAGTGTATCAAGGTCAAGAGAGAGGACCGGACTCCGTTCTGCGAAGGTCAGTGATCGGCAGGATTTCAGCCGAGTATCAAACTGGACGAGTTGGGGTTGAATGTCAAAGTACGGAACAACCTCTGGCTAAGAAGCGAGATTTTTCTAGTGCGGGTTTGATGGCGTATGGTAGCAAGCAACAGCATGGCGAGATAGACGAAAACCGACTGGCAATCAAGTCTGATCGTACATGCAGAGTGAACGTTAACATTGGTCCCTTGGGTTCGCGGAGCTGGTGAGTTCAGCCATGACACCGCTTGGGTCAACATCGAGCGCCCACATGTGTATTTCTTCACACAAAAGCACAGTCTCAGCACTTCTCCGACCAGGAGGAATCTCCAAGGACAGGGCATCCGAACCGGTCGTTCAGGTCCAATCTTTGATCGAATCCCGCCTTTCTATCCACGATCTTAGGTTCCCATTTGGGCTAGAAGCAAGGCCCTTTTTTTCAGGCGCCCAAGACCCCCGAAAACACACGCCCCCGTGTTAGCGAGACTAGGCCAAGGAAGGCTATACTCACGGTGTAGACCCTTGTGGTACATATCAGGTCCCGGATCAGTCTCTGCGACTTTTGTGCCCGGAATCCGGGTCGCCCCTTTAGTCTGCACAAAGAAAATTTTGACCAATGTAAACGTAGTTCTAGTTTGTGCGTCTGCCGGGATAATGAGCCGCGGCGGAGATTGTTGCGTGACTGTTTGCAGCGGTGACCCTGCCAGTGCAAGAGCCTCACCTTGAGTAATTATGTATGACAGTCGTCCAGACCCTCATGTCCTTTAAGATCAATGAAATGCGCCCGCATCTTGGTCTGTTCGGCCCCGTCGAAGGCAGGTGTTCGGAAAAATCTGACAGGACGTGCAATGCCTGCATGATCTCCGTTCCGGAAAGTTCCGGGCATGCGTGCACTCCGTCTTCGTGACTGGACCCAAGCATCTATCTACACTGGCTCTCTTTCAAAAAAAGAAAAGAAAAAAAGTATCAGGGTGCACCCTAAAATTCATAAAGTTTCGTGCACAAGGGATATTATGTATCGTTTATCTTCTTCCGATCAAAGCCATCATTCTGGAGAAGGTGCTCATTGGCCAGTAGGATAACGTTGCCAGACAGCCTGTCCTGGCTGCGTCCGGACAGCATGGAGACAACGTTACAGAAGAAGTGTGGAGCGTCTTTGGCGCCACATTCCACTGCCTTTCTCATTCTGATTCGAAGCTTACAACTTTGTTCCATGCTGACGCCGAGTTGCACCCCACACGTCCGACCAAGCACATTTCATGAGCAGGGCGCCGAATTTGAAAAACCATAACTCTTTCCAATACGCAGTGTTCCGTGCTCGCTCGTTGAGCAGAGGGGGCAACTAGACATACGAAGTGAGAGCCTCTATTCGGTCGACCCCCTATGGCGCAGTCCCTTGAGCAATGATGTATGTACTTGGAAACAATGTGATTGTATTATGTATGTGCGCGGCCAGTCTTACGACCCACCTTAACCCACGAGGACTACTGATCTCCGTTTTGATCTTGCACAAATCATTAATATCTGCATACATTACAGGAACCTTATTGGATCACGTTAGGCACCAAATGTTGCGGGAGGCGAGGAACGGAACCTCTTGTATATCCATATCGCGGTAAACGAGACAGTTTGGGGAAACCAGATTTCCTATATCGTCGTAATTCGTAGATCACATCAGTCATGGAAGACGTAGATGCAGCAAGGGTGCATCACTGACACCGTGCCTTGCATCGAGACCGGTTCCATTGGTTCATTAGTGCAATGAAAACCTGCCCTTGCGGAAATGCCGCTATCCTTCTCGAGGTGAAGAAACGGGTGCGAGGCCAGCGAAAATGAACGCGGAAAGCACTCAGTGTAGTGGGTATGAGATGCCCTGGAGGCGGATTGTGGTGTGAAATGCTTAACTGCTCACGGCGACTTGGCCGCTTCTCTCGAGGCACTTGGATATCCTTTTGAGAAGGCACAGTCGTTGAACTTGACGTAATGCTTTCCATCCCACAAAGCAATATTTTGTCGCAGTTAACGAAGCTTGCTAGTAAATCTGATCTAGCTGTTAAAAGTCACGAGGACGACTTGATGCAAGGTAAGTCTGAAACTGCGCTCGATATTTCGATAGGCACTAACCTCGATCATCCAGAATGCCCGTGTTGAAGAAGTAGTGAATAATGTGTCGGGAAATTCCGACAAAAGGACGGATTGCAAAAAATACGCCGTTTGAACGCACATGTATCTACCGTTAAGGGTCCTGCCAGGGTCGCTGGTCAGAATCACCATGTTGTCATCCTTTGAGCGGAGAATGGGCGTAAAATTAATCCTTCCAACCCTCCTCACCTGAACAAGTGATGGATTCGGGTCGCAGTTACCAATCGCAGTAAAATCGCTAGACCATGGCCTGTTCGCAGTTGGTCTTCACTAAGTACAGGCTGCGTACGTGAATCAGAGATGCCTCCATTCTGCAGCACGGCGAAGCTTCCGGAAGCTGACCTCATGCAACTTGTTTCTCTTGAATTTCCTGCTCGTGTTAGATTGATCGCGGGAGTCAGGAAATGAACTAGGCATTTAGCCATTTGCAGGCCTGGTTGTCTCCGAACCCCCCGATGCGGCCTGGCGATAGTGGGTTGAGGGTAAGCCTATGATTGCACCGCATTCAGCTGCAGCATCAGAGCAGCCTGGTGGCCACTCAAAAATATGCTCAAGTCGCACTTGATAATAAGGATAACTTCCAGGGAATCGAAACAGTCAACGGTCATTGGTAAAGTCACCCATGATGTGCTGAGTCACGTGGTAAGCTTTCGGTGACTATTTTCTCGTGGCTCTTCGGCTCTCACTCATTCAGCACTTCACTCCCGATTAATGAAAGACACCATCATAGATGCTAGTAAGTTCCGACTTTTCTACGCATTGCCTAACCTCCCCTGACCATAATCAGACTTCCCCAAGACTCCGGATGGACGAGTATACCACCTCGGGATAAGATTGGGTGAGGTGGCAAACAGGATCGTAAGGTTTCGGACACTCGACGTTATAGTAGTAGACAAAACGCCCCTGACGGACTGCCTTTGCCCTTGGATAAGGTCACCGTTGGTTCCATTTCCCGTGCCAAACACATTGCGACATACTTGGATACAACTCCCCAGCCGTTTTCATTATCCTCTGAACGAGGGTTTTTGACTATCACAGGACGGTACAAGGGTACCCCCGTGTCTATCGTGTGCATTGGCATGGGCGGCCCTAATGTAGACTTTTTTATCCGTGAAGTGAGAGAGTGCCTCCAGGGTGACATGTTGGTAATCAGGTAGGCTTTCTCCTTTATGTTTGCATTGAATTTTCATTTTGACACGAAGTCGGGCAAGACTCGGATCATGCGGTTGTTTGACAGACCTGCCGGTCGGATCTCTCGTTTTACCTAAAGCCAGTCTCGCGGTTACCAGAAACCTAGACTTTGATTTTGCCAACGGCGATCACTGGAGGGTCCCTTATAGACTAAGCAAATCGGTGAGACGAACAAGCGTTGACATGACACATCCCTCTTTTGACGATAAATTTGCCACCAAAGATACCCGCAGACCCGGCTCTTGTGATATCCGTACGTATCGATGACTACTGTTTGAGAATGACTTCTAAGACCTTCCTAGCAGTTACAACAAGCATTGGAACTCACCCGGCCAGCGAATGCCTCAGGATCCATTGTTCTCAATACAGTGAACGCATCTACAGATAGGTATACAATCATCCGACACTTCCACGTCCTCCAAAGCTCACCGGCGCTTGATAGCTTCTACTCTTCTCAAGGCAGACAGACGTCATTTCAAGACTACAATTCGGGATTGATTGATCACTTGAAGGAAACGATACAGGACCTTGCTACGCTTGAGGTAAATTTGACTGATCGTTCATCTCCTCTTTTTTGTCTCGTGCGGCGTCTCAGCTCATCATCTCATCACCGGTACAGATGGAGACTTATTGGGTTTTCCACCTTGCGGCAAGCTGGCGAGGTCGGCCAGGTGCCTCGCCTGCACTTGACCCGCCCTTGACCGGTCCTTTGGTTCCATCGGCTGCTCCTTCCAAGTCCGAGCATGTGGACACGAGCAACCAACCTGCGCCGCAACAGTCGCATCCCGCAAAGGATACAATAAAACACCCGACGATAAGAGCAGCCGCGGTTCAGATGGTCTTCGCGTCGCGATCTTCACGAGAATTTATTATTCCCGAGCACGTCTCCCAACTCGAGGCATGGTGTGGTCAAGCTGTGTTAGCGGCGCTTGCCGCCATGGACATCCCACAGGATGTACGTGTCCACGAGTTTGATATCCCATCATACCACACTGATATCTTGTACTCGTGTAGCAATTGCATCCTCAGGAGGGGAGCGTTTGGGACATCGAGCGTGTTCCCTTGTTATCGGAGGGATCGTTATCAAACATGCTTATCTAGGGTACCCGAGTCTCGTCACTCAAGGTTTTAAAAACGTCAATGTACGAGTGTAATCGCAATGCAACGATTGACCAGATTTCACAATGAAATGCAATTAAACGCCACATCTCCTTCAGACTCGGGTAATATAAAGCAAGAGGGAAAGCTAACTATGCAACGCGTTGCCTACTTGAAAAAGACTGTTTGGTCACTTGCGCCTCACTGGCGGATTATATATTTGGATCGGCGGCGTCTGGTTCCTGAATCTGGATTCCATAGAAGCGAAGAGGCTGAGCCCGCAACTACCGTCCCGACTTTGAAGGCAACAGTGCGGAACATGACAGCATTACGAGACCAGAATCATCGGATGTTGTGCGTGGATCATCATCAACGGACATTACAAAACGCAAACCATGAAAGGCAGCCTGCAATGTGACGTAGGTTTAGTGAAAGTGTCAAATCGTGTAACGAAAACTACTCACAGAACCCACGTTGGTTTACCTAACCAATATACCAAATTCAAAGCTTCATCTAACCCACGGCGGTCACTTGTAAATGACCATCGTTCCCCATCTCCCCAACGATAAGGCTTCGTGATGGCTGATTTGGGGGCAGTCTTCCAGATGAAGGCAAGTAAGGCGGCTAGGGTGTAGTGCTTCTTGCATGGGTATCAGGGTAGATCTCGATGAACCGCTCGCCCCAGCTCCACTGGGATCAACATGCTGCTGCGACACCAGACGCGTCTTCTTGAGCGGGCGGATTTTTCGACCTAGCACCGCCGATGCGAACACGTCATCTTCGAGTGGCTCCTTGTGCAGTTCGTCTCTGTCATCTGAGGAGAGTGACCTCGCGTGCACGGTAGACCACAACGTCTTAAAGTCCACATCGGGACAGCTCCACAAGACAAGATCTTCCATCCGTGGGCATACGCGCACACCACACGATCTAGTACGGACACCACCCGTCACGGGAACGCCTCCGTACGCCTCCGCTAGTGCGTCCAATACCACATTCACTCCCGTGCACGCTCCCAAGGTAAGAGAGAGAAGATTGGGCATGTATCCAAGCATCGACTTGCCGAGGCCAACTGGGATGTCAAAACTGGATATCGAAAGGTGGGTAAGGTGGGGGAGGCGAGGATCCCTGAAAATGGACTCAAGCCGAGGAAGAGAAGGGAAGCCCGTTTCTTTGCGAATATGCTGGCCGAGGAAGGTGATATCAAGCTTAGCGAGGGAGGGAAAAAGGAATTGACGTAATGAGGAACCAAGAGTGTCTTCGTTCTGGCAGTTCACGTTTAGTTCTCTGAGAGAGTGGAGAACGAGTACGTTCGAGAGGGGTTCAGCTTGGATGAATGAATCCTGGTCACGGAAGTGGTTTCCGCGAAATTGGGTGACATCGAAACGCTTAGTAGGGGACTGCGCAATAAAAAGATCCCATCGTTCGAGGCGGGGAAGAACTACGAGTGACATGAAGGGGAAGACGTCCCTGTGGTACGCATATTTCCATTCCAAGCGCCTCAACTCCGACAATTCAAAGGAAGAGACGACCGCCAAATTCTGTGGCTCAGCGGTACCATGGGATAACTGCCCATTCGTTGAGTTCCGTGTGATCACGTCCCATGTGGGCGCCACTCCAATCAAAGAAAGTTCGTGGAGCTGGGAGGTATGTCTCAGGAGGTTGGTAAGATGGGACATCTTGAGCGAGAAGTGGTGTAATCGAGGGAAATGCAATTTCTTCGGCGGGTAAGATAGTTCAAGGGTGTGTATCGATCGAACCAAGAAGGCAGGAAGAACGGACGGAGGCATTTGTTGCAGACGGAGGTGCCTAAGCGAGATCGAAATGCCTGGGGAACCTTGATCTGTCGATAGCCGATCAGAAGTGAGGAGTCGAGTCCCTTCAAATGAAGGATCCAGGGTAGTGATGGCAAGGTCTAGGGACTCGAGTTCTTGCAGATGGTTGTAAACAAGAGAGAGACCTCCTAAGATATGTTCCATGGTTTGAGCGAAGCCACATTCAAAGGTAAGGGCACGAAAGCGTCGGCGCTGGGAGCACAGGGCCTCGATGATGTTAACGGAAGTGGCTCCTTCGAGTGTCGACACGTTCATGTTGTTGGAGGTGCCAGGAGCGGAAATGAAGTTGAACGAAATGAGGGAACCCCCAGCACGTTGTAAGAACAGGGACAAAGGTTGAGGTCTCCAGTGGAGTGTTCGGTAAGAAATAAACGACCAGAGACGCGATGTCGCGAGGGCGAGCTGACGCCACTTGTGGCACACGTGCGAGATGATGACCGGGGCTGAATTGTAAGGGAGCCCGACTGTCAGGTCAGCGCTTTCGTCTTCGGTGCGAATGAGGAAGATTTCGATGAGGAGTTCCATTGGGAGCCAATTAATGGGCTGTTTCTGGCTTTCAAGCTCTGTAATCTTTGTACCCAGAGCCACCCTTTCCGCTCTGACAGAGCTTTGGAGCATGGCCATCTCTTCCAGTATGCGGGTAAAGTCCTCTTCTCGGCGCTGTAGTACGCTGAGCTGTGCGGTAAGCAGCTCAATCTCCTTGTCAATCATGTCCGGGGTCTTTCGGGACATTCGGACGTGCGGAATCAGAGATAGCTGGGACGTCGGTACTATTAGAGGAAATGAACAGGCGCTGCTCGTTGTGTACCGCGATGGGGGCGAAGTGGCACTTTTGTTGTTGAATGGGCGCGCGGAGTTTTATGTCACGTCTGAAGTACACGAAAACAAGTACGAGGACATTCCGAGTCCAATTTTACATGATCACCACTAAGTGTTGCCTCCAGGGTTTCGCAACATCTTTCTCCGTATGCAGACCCAGGCATAAAGTCAATAAGAGGGAGTGTTGGATAAGTCCAACTAAACGATCAAAAACGAGGATGCAATGAATCAATCATGACCGCAGCAATTAATGCAAGAATGGCAGAAAGTTGCATGATCTATATGGGGTGTATGTGGGTTTCCTTCGGTTTGGCATGACAGACTCTGTTTTCGGGTAGGAATGGTGACAATGATATCCATTGACTAGCATCACCATTGTTATCACCAACCGTTGGAGGTGCTAGAGCGTCTGGACTCATGCCACATCAGTGCGAAGTTAGGAGCGAGATGGTTGCGCCATGATAATTATTGTGGCACGTTGTTCACCATATGGATATGCGCATCGACCGAAACATCGGGGTTTTGAACTGCCTTTCAAGTTCAAGTTTGTCGGTTGTGGGTGAAACTATGGCTGCGGATCATGGAGTCCTAGTTGTCCCAAGCTGACAGGAGCACCGTGCGCACTGAGTCACTGACTAGTAGGTGGCGTTGAGACCGACAGTGGTGAGCGCTTGAGCGCCCAACGTACGATGACGTGACATGGATTCTGTCGGTTTGTTTATAAGTTAGCTGGGCAGTATCTGAGCAAGAGTTGACGGACCCGCCCAGCGGGTGGCATTTTCATTAGGCCGGGCCGAGAATCCCACCGGCCCGCCGGCCAGGCTTTCCGGCAGACAACCAATCCCGAACATTCATCGAGAACATCAACCATGCAACTTGACGGTCTGAAGTCTGCCTTGCGAGGAGGTCGAGACCAACTCAACTTGGTCTGCGTAGCGTTCAGTTCGTACCCAAATTCAACACGATCAACTCCTCGTTCACCCCATCGTACGTCCACCCCTCCATCTTGTCACCATTCACCCTCACCGTCGTCGGCTGTTGCACCCCAAGAATAGTGATCATCTCCAGTTTTTGGTCGATAAAGTATTCCCCCTTGCTTTCGATATCCAATTCGCCGTTGCTCGCGACAAGGTTCAAAATACGGTTCACTCCGGGAGGATAGCTTTCGCCATCGTCCACGTAGGCGTTGCCTCGTGCAGTCCCCGCTTTGTTCAAAGACACGAGAAGCGAGCAAGGGCCTTGTCGCGTCTTGTAGATCGTGTATGCAGGTTCCTGGTGCAATAGCAGGATGGAGTTGTCTCGGATGTGGACGTTGATGTGGCTAATGGGAGCGCCCAGCATGGTATTTCCACCAGGGGGTGGCGTTGACCACCGCGTAGGTCCACTAGTCTCGCCAGATGACACTGCCTCTCCCAGGGAAGATACCTAAAAGTTCCATTAGCTTGAAGTTCCTAACTCGAGAAAATAAACTAAGCACGAACCGTCAACTGTAGTCACTTCCGATCAGCCACTGTCGGTCCACGTTGAAAAGCTCAGGCTCGGTGGGGAACTCGTAGAACAGCGCTCGGATGGGAGGAAGACCGTTCATGGAAGCATTGGGAAAGAGCGTATACTTTCATCCAACAACTGAGTATACTCAAAGTAATCCCAGGCAGGATACTCACCCAGTGGGGCAATATCGAGTATCTGGCAGCAATGGCGATACGCGATGCGTTTGCGACACTGTCCCATCTATAGGATTCCTGAGGAAGTGCACCATAGGTGTTGTGGTTCCTGTAGAACGGCGTAAATGCCGCGAGCTGCATCCACCGATTGCACAACTCTTCGTCGGTATTCATGTCTGAGAGGGATTAGAATGAAGCTTGCTTCTGTGTTGTGAAGCAAGACTTACTGAAACCACATGTATCGGCATCGACCATTGGGATTTGGAAAATCTGGAACTGGAGGTTTCGTTGGATGCTAAAGTACATATATTCCCATTCACTGTAGTTGTCTCCGAGCTTGAAAACAAATGAGGGCTTCCGTAAAACCGTCTTGAAAGATGGAACCTACCCAATGGCCAGTCCATTTTCCGGAAGATGGGAAGGTAGAGTGACTGATAAGAAATGGCATCTTTCCATTGAAAATGGTAAGATGCGTGGTCTTCTCTTCCATCATTCTGTACGTCTAGTTCTGCATAGCCACCACAATGGGTTGCGTTTGTGGCCAACGTGTGCGAAGAGAGTTCCCCATAACTTGTAAACAGGATACATCAGTCATTCGAAATGACCAGATAAGAAAAAAAATGGACCATTGTGAATAGCATATGGCGGGTTGTTGAGGTTGTCGTTTGGCTCGCCTCCAGTGCCAATGCCACGCTTTGAGAGTGTTTCTATGGTTCCTGGTGGGCAAGAATTCGTCGATGTTCCGTTAATCGTCATGTTGCCGCTAGGTCCTCACAGGGTCTCATTGTAGATGAAATCAGTGCTTGGGGTAGCAAATGGTCCGGATGATGTGTGCTAACCATTCAGGGTACCCAGTGACAACAGTACCGATCACATTGAATGGTTGTAACGCCGAGAGACTTGCACCAGTGCCACTATGCTCGGAATTAGCTTAAATTCTAGTGTCTTCTTGCTTGACTTAACTTACCATGAACAACTACAGAAGGAGCTCGCCTCATTCACGTCTAACCAGACACCAGAGAAGCTGATCCCGAGCTCAGTCCAGTTCATCAGCGCTTCCGTCCACCAAGCTTGAGTATTCTCTGCGAACCATTCGGGAAAGGCCTGATAGCAAGGCAACGGTCGATATGAGCCAATATTACATGGAACGGAACGCGCTGTATAACCGGGCCAAAATTGTCCGATATAAAGGGATCCGTCGGGGTTCTTGATGAACGTGTTACTGCGCAGGGTGACATGAAACACGCTGCAAAAAGTGATTTGATTCAACGTACCCGGCGACTCCGTCATAGAACGGGTAATACTTCACCAGTGAGTAAGGGAAAGGTCCAACAGTCCGAAGGCAATACTTACCATATCAGTTGCACTCACAGTAACCCCAATACCTGCATCCACAATAGGTATGTCTATATAAACGAAACGATTCAATTATACTTGCACATAGCTTGCCTCTAATAAAAGAACCTACAATGCTGAATTTAGCCGCCTAAGAAACAAATTAGTACTAGAGGCATCTGTCACCGACCCAGACAACTAACCAATTTCTCGATGAATTGCCCGAGTTCTTCGTTAGGAAACCGCACTGGATCGGTTGTAAAGTCACGATACGTATGATATACGTCGATGTCATTCCACTGAACTGGTTGATCATTGAGCTAAGTGTGCCGAGAAGAAATTAAACTGACCTTCAAGAGGGATATTTGCCGCACGCATCGCAGCCACGTTGGCAATATCTTCACTGATGTTGACGTATCCCCACCTCAAATAGCACCTCATTAGTCCCTAGACAGCCAAATAACAATGTATAATCAATGTCTTACCTGCATAAACGGAATCCAAATCCCCAGGCAGGCTGCCACATGGGGTAACCAATCGTTGCCCCGTATTGAGCGATTACTTCCGTGTCTGTCGGCCCAGAGAAGAAGTAAAAGTCAAGGATCCCCCCAACCAATCTGTACTCGATCAGCGATACTTTTGAGTTTGAAGGCGTTTGCAGAAATATATCAGATCCCGCAGAACTGCAGACTATTACATCCTGTTGTCATGATAAAAATGACTTGGATTACCTGAGTAGCAAAACCCCAGAAGACGAGGACGTATTGGTGGTCTCGTTGAAGCGATGTTCCAGATAGATAGGATGCGAACCATACCTTCGGCACGTCAGCCACGTTCACAGGTACTGCAGATGCCTTACACGTTCTGGTCCAGGGGATCTCCAACATCACGTCGACGCCACAATTGATACCAATATCGCGCCAGAAACCACTACTGGCAATGACCTCGCCCAAACCATAGATGTTTGTACCATAAGGTAGGGCTGACGTGATCTATCAGAGTGACTAATATTAGTTCATCAGGTTTTTTGAGGATAAGCTAATTTACCTGAAGATACTGATCTTCGAACACGAGTGGAAACCCATTGAATGCCGTGCTGGGGTCCGAGGAGTTAGTGGGTGGGATTGGCGTTGGAGGTAGGGAAGTGATCCTGGTGTCGAATATAGGTGATGCGTCTGGATCCGAGCGACGCGTGATCCAGAAAGCGAACGGCGATGAATCGTAATTGAATATAAGATCGGACGATCCTGTCAACGATGCCGTTGGTGCTGGTGGTCGCTCGATCACTGACCCGGGGATGGTGAACTGCTTGTTTGCAGTGTCATAAATTTTAACGTATAGGATAAACGCAAATGGTTACACATGCAGGGAACTCTAAACCGAATGACTTACGTTGTCTGGGATTGGTAGGTAACTTCGATGGTGAGATCCACTACATCTGTACCAAACGCGTTACAAGGTGCGCCCGCGAGTGACAGCTGAGCAATCAGGCCATATTCGGATTCTGTCAAAGATCCTAGAGTATATCCTGTGGTGTATTAGTCCAAGCTCCACCGAACATAGGCGAAAATTACCCGGACAATTCGTGACGTTCATGGTGGGCATGTTGGTCGCTTGAGGCTGCAGCGAGGAGGAACCGTGACCCAATACCAGGGACGTGGCGAGCGAAAGCCCACCGAACATTGCAGACAGTATCATGATGGTTGACCACTTGACTCAACAGAAGGATGTGTGCCATATTTATAGGCAGGCCGTTCGTCTGTCGGGAAGAACTCCATGGGGCATGGTCAGCAACAAGCGAACACCGCGGATTTTGACCGGCAGACGAGTCTAATGACGATCGCAGTAATTCTAAAAAGCGAAAAATCATACATGGTGATGAAACGGCAATGAACATTCGGTAGACTCTCAGTGAGATACTTACTCCCCGTATCCTATTGGTAACTGAATGCTGTGAGTTGATGAAGACTCTGGAATCCAAGCCGATGCAACGATGATGTTCCAATTCTGGCAGGTAACCGGATGACCCATGGCACGGAAGGTGTAATGTTTTTCTGTCAAACGCTTTGTGAACCGAAGTGATCAAAAGAACGTCATGCGTAGTACACGTGGATCAAAACACAGTCCAAGAGTAAAATGTCAGGAAATTTCTCATTTGCTTTATAGACAACAATGGTCAAAGCAATTCTAGTACAGTAGACTCCCTCCTAACAGATGAGTGGCCCAGAGGTATGGGGTATTAGGGAGTATGGGTTATCCAAGAGATTTTACAGTGAGCCAGGGCATTTTGGGAGACCGGAGATGCTACGGGGTATGGGGGAGTATGGGCTATGTGTGGTATTCGTTAGAAGGGAGTCTACTGTAATAGTGCATTCAATTCACACACAGCACGTCATGACCACATTCAAGGGCCATGCCATGCATATATCGCAACCCCGTCAGGGGCCTGGAATTCGTGTTAGAGTCTAGCACTTTGTGGCTGGTGTTTCAAAGATTTCGGGATGCTGAGGTATTATTCGCTCCAATGAATGGGCTCTCCGCACCTTGTACATATATTCCCAACTGTAGCTTAGCGAGTACTTCTCAGCCCGCCATATATCTCAGCTTGTCCGTTTGGAGAAAAGGCCTACTCTTCCCCATTCTGAGGTTCGTGTTTGTAATTTATATACCAATGGAAGACATGCCGAAGGGATACCGAAGGATGACTAAAACGGTTGGTAACAGAGCTTACAAGCCAACAGAAACATACTTACATGTTAAGTGACCGACTTCATACCCATCTAGGTACCAGTGCCGACATCGCAGGTGCCATAGGCCTCCTTAGTATAATTAAAATTAGTCGTGGTTTTGATGCCTACTTAGCCTTGATAGCCAAGACCACTGTCGCTCTACCTTGGAAAACTAGACTGTTCTGAGAACGAAAGCAAGTCAGGTCGCCTATTTCAACCTTCGTTTAATGAATGTCTACGAAGTCTTCGTCAGCGACAAGCGTCAGTTTACAGGCTGGAACCGGGATGTAGGGTACGGCATAGTGGTCACGAATACGACCCGTACCTTTATATGCGGGTTCATAACTGAGACAAGTATCCAGAGGCATTCTTCCATGGAATTGAAGTTGCTGAGATCTGATCATCGACAGTCGAACCGTTGAGTCATCGTGTTCGATCGCAACAAGTTGTGATCGAGAAGTAAATTTGCGGAGTTTGAACTGAGTACATTTGCTAATCCGTAATTACTTCGACCTAGTCGTCGCACTTGAGGCAAAAAGCAAAAGAAAATATTTGATTACTAGTGTCCGCCAAATTGGTCAGCTGTCTGAGAGCTACCAAGGTGGTAGCAACACCTAAGGAGAAAGCCACGAGGAGCCTACCATCCGCAAGCTGGACTGCCGGGGGCACAGGAGTCGTCACGGAGTCAGCATGGGACAGTGGCCGTGGTGCATTGAGATCGTAAGAATTCTTGACAGGAAGCGTGGTGTTATGCGCTTGTTCTAAGCCAGGAAGACCATCGAGGCTACGAGTGTTTTCAGCGGTCCACCATGCTTTGATACCATCCTGTGCCTTTTCCGTAGGAGATACTTTTCCCTCTTCCTGCTCTAGGCTATCGCACCATCGTTCGAGTTGTGAGCGTTGACCAATGAATTTGTATTGAGGAATGCCGAAGCCACATGACTAGACAAGCGCAACGGAGAGTTAGAGATAATGCATGATACAATAGCGCGGGGGTGACCGTGGTACTCACCGTAGCGACCTTATGCACATCGACGACTATCGCTGCGCGCGAACCAGCCTTACGGCTCGCGGTAGGTATGAGAGCGCTGTATACAGGTGTTCCAAACTCGTGGACAGTACCTGCGCCGTGTCGTTCAAGGTCAGTTTGACATGAGCATGATTCAAAAGGTGGCGCGTACCCGTCCCCCACATTCTCAAGATCCGCGGGGCACCCTCAAAGGCGTGGAACATGATTGTAATTCGAGCATTTCCGGGCTCACGCATGTGCGCGATAGTCTCCACGCCTATCAAGCTGGTATCAGTCATAGACAGAGCAAAGCACAGGGATTACTCACCACTACCGGTCATATCCTCATACCAGACGCGGTTTTTGTTCAGTATGTGAAAACTGTCGATATATCCTTTAGGTGAGACGTTCACGTGTCCGTTGAGAGCGGCGGTGGCGACCCAGAACATTTTCTGCCTCGCGATCCATTCCAGATGTTTGTCTGGAATTTCATCATAGAATATGGCCATCTTGGGATTTGGTTTGTGGTAGAGGGGGGGGGGAAAAGCAAAAGCAGATACTGATTAATCCGGCGATCATGCTGGCTTCCGTGGGACATCATCATCGGAGGCCGAGCGGGACCATGACCGTTCTCAGCGACCGGTTCGTTATGAGGCTGCCGCGTCGAGCGTCTGTAAATCGACGATTTTCTCCGATCATGGAGCAGAAGGTACGACTCGGGTTGCTTGAGGTGTCCGCGTGGTCGGCTGGTGTACAAAGGACGTAGAAAGCTTGAGCTTATTTTTACGATCGGAATATGAAATGGGTTGCTGGCCGACTAAAGCCGAAACAAGACTACATACAAGTTAGCATTTCGTCTTACTCGACACAGAGTGATCACATACCTGCCAAGGATACTCCCGATATCGAGCTGTGTGCTGGCAGTAATATCGGTGTAAACTCGAGGCCGTGTCTGTGTGTTTCGAACCATAGAACAATCAAGACGCCCATCATGAGTATTACAGATTTCTTGTAAACCCCTTATAAACCCTCAGATTCACAATATGACATGTAACAGGCTCCGTCACATCCATCAAGGTGAGTGTGAGGGGGTGCATCACGTGCTACTCAGCAGAAATTCAAACCCAGCATAACAGTCGAAGTGACTTTGGAGGACGAGCGGAATCATGGCCGTTTTGAGCGACTGGTTCGCTATGAGATCCGCGTCAAGAAGCAGACCGTATATTGACGGTTTTCTCCGCACATAGAGTGGTGGTCGTTTGAATCCGGTTGGTTGACAGAACCCGCATGGTCGGCTGGTGTACAAAGGACGTTCCAATGCATGGTGCAAATTGATTGCGGAGGATGTAGGCAATTTTGAGTTGTAACGCCACACAACTGCCATCACTGGTGGCGGTGTCTACATATTGCTGGTTCAAACCGCCATTTAAATTTCTGGTGTCACTGTCATTGCAGGAGTGACCGACCACAAAAATCCTTTTTGGTGTGTGCCAGGATTACTCACCCTGACCGAAACTGTCAAAATTAGTGCAATGAAAAGCCTGATGCATCGAAGCCACCACGAATATTTAGCCCACCCAGTCATGATCGACAAAAGAGTAATCGATGAACGTTTCAACGTTGAAAACATTCCACGCCATGGGTCATGCGACCATTGTCGGAGTTACAACCTTGCAATAAGTTATAACGACAATGGTGCAGTGATGAGCAGTGCTTCAGGCCGTCAATCGTTGGCATCATCCTGTCCAGCCTGCTATGGCACCCCTACTTCTGAAAAGCTTGTGGAACCTGTACATGTACGTATCAACCAGTCAAAATCCGCCAAAGTCCGCTAATACTCGTTTCTTGCGTTCCATTCTAATTCCCTGTGATGACCGTGATGACCTTGCGGCCCGGGCCCGTCGGGTCCCTCCCCAAGAGTGGAAGACGGTTCGCGTATAAATATCCTCAGAAACATTTCTGTCAGGTGAAGCGGACCACCATCATGTTTCTTGCAGTTTTGGGTGGTCTTTCGCTCGCCACGACGCTGACCTGGGGCCACACATCCTCCCCGCTGCAGCATCGAACCTCCAGCGCTGTCACGCATTCCATGAACGTCACAAGTTGCCCAGGTACGTTTCACCATGCTCAGTGGAAACTCATACAAACGCGCCACAGGTTACTCTCTGGGATCTTTGACAGAGTCCGAATACGGCCTGACTGCTCAGCTCTCGCTCGCTGGTGCAGCCTGTAACGCGTATGGCACGGATATTACAGATCTCACCATCGAAGTCACTTACCAATCCCACACGACGTGAGTCATTTGGTTTAATATGCGGAGTTCCGCCTATGTATGACCGCTTGTATTTAGCCTACACGTAAAAATCTATGATACTGCGAACCAGCAGTTCACCATTCCCGAGTCGGTGATCCAGCGACCACCTTCTCCAACAGAATCGTTGACGGGATCATCCGACCTTGTATTCAATTATGATTCTTCGCCATTCGCTTTCTGGATCACGCGTCGCTCGGATCCAGACGCGATGCCTATATTCGACACCAGAATCACTTCCCTACCTCCAACTCCGATCCCGCCCTTTAACTCCTCGGACCCCCGCACGGCGTTTGATGGGTTTCCCCTTGTGTTCGAAGATCAGTATCTTCAGGTAAGCTAGCTTATTCTCGGATCATTTCACTGCAAAACAATTTGATCCGTCCTTTGTGAGATTACGTCAGCCCTACCCTATGGTACAAACATCTACGGTTTGGGCGAGGTCATTGCCAGTAGTGGCTTCCGGCGCGATATTGGTACAGATGGCGGCGTCGGCACCCTCCAAACCCTGTGGGCTCGTGATGTTGGAGATCCAATTGACCAGAATATGTAAGACGCTTGAAATACCTGTGACCTTTGGCTGAACGCGCTGAAGGTATGGTTCGCATCCTATCTATCTGGAACATCGCTTCAACGAGACCACCAATACGTCCTCGTCATCTGGGGCTTTGCTACTCAGGTAAGTAAAATCGATTATGTCACAAGAACAGGGTGTAACGGATTTGCAGTTCTGCGGGATCTGATATATTTCTGCAAACGCCTTCAAATTCAAAGGTGTCACTGATCGAGTACCGAATGGTTGGGGGAATCCTTGACTTTTACTTCTTCTCTGGGCCTACAGACATGGAAGTAATCGCTCAATACGGGGAAACGATTGGTTACCCCATGTGGCAGCCTGCCTGGGGATTTGGATTTCACTTATGCAGGTAAGACATCCATTATACTTTTCTTTTGGTTGTCTAGGAATTAATGGAGTGCTATTTGAGGTGGGGATATGTCAACATTAGTGAAGACATGGCGAATGTGGCTGCGATGCGTGCGGCAAATATCCCTCTCGAAGGTCTGTTTTATTTTCCGACATCTATTCTTAGTGTCTTCAGCTGAATGAGACACTAGTTCAGTGGAATGATATCGATTTATATGATGCGTTCCGTGACTTCACAACTGATCCCACGAGGTTCCCTAGTAAAGAGGTTGGGCAATTCGTCGCCCAATTGGTTAGTTGTCTGCCATGGCCATAGACACAGGAACTAACTCATATCATCAGACTGCAAACCATCAACATTGTAAGCATCTCATCGATATACATGTGCTCGTGTGCATTCAGCTACTTCGCTTCATTAGACATCCCCATTGTGGATGCAGGTATTGCCGTCACCGCTAACGCAACCGATATCGTGAGGTTTGATTTCAATTAGTCGAGTGGACTCCTGATCATGCTCTAAAGTATTACCCATTTTCCGACGGAGCCACGAAGGATACGTTTATCAAAAACCCGGACGGATCCATTTACATGGGGCAGGTTTGGCCCGGCTACTCAGTGCGTTGGCTGCCGCAGATCGTCCACTTTTGCATTGACTACTTTATCACTACCAGGCTTTCCCCGACTGGTTCGCAGAGAATACTCAAGACTGGTGGACGGAGGCTCTGATGAACTGGACTGAACTTGGGGTCAACTTCTCTGGTATCTGGCTCGATATGAATGAGGCAAGCTCTTTCTGCAGTTACTCATGGTAAGCCGAGTACGAGATCACATAATATTGGGGCTGATTTCACCACAGTGGCACTGGGGCCAATTTCTCAGCGTTGGAACCATTCAACGTGATTGGTACTGTCGCAACTGGGTACCCTGAATGGTTGGTTTTCTAGTTGGAACATCCACCACAATAATGCCCTGATTTCCGCTCACCTATAGCTACAACGAGACACTTTGGGGACCTAGCGGCAACATGACAATTAATGGCACGTCGACAAATTCTTGCACACTCGGAACCACGGAGACACTCTTGAAACGTGGCATTGGCATTGGTGCTGGAGGCGAGCCAAACATTAACCTTACTTACCCATCATACGCTATTCATAACGGTCAAGTCTTATCTCACTGAGCTTGATTTGCGACTGACTCGTGCTCACTACCTGCAGGATATGGGGCAATCTCTGCGAAAACGCTTGCCACGAATGCGACTCATTATGGTGGTTACGTTGAGCTTGACGTACACAATATGTTTGGAATGATGGAAGAGAAGACCACGTATTTCGCCCTGCAGACCATCTTCAATGGGAAGCGGCCATTCCTTATCAGTCGCTCCACCTTCCCGTCTGCTGGCAAGTGGACTGGTCACTGGGTAGATCCTTTTTGGACAATTTCCATGAAGGTACTCAATCACTTCCTAGCTTGGTGACAACTACAGCAAATGGCAATACATGTATCTGAGCATCCAAGGCGTCCTACAGTTCCAAATCTATCAAATTCCGATGGTCGGCGCCGATACGTGTGGTTTCAGTACGTCCTATCTCACTGTCTCAAAGTAGACATATTCTTAGAAAGACTTCTCAGACGACAATACCGACGAAGAACTGTGCAATCGATGGATGCAACTCTCGGCCTTTACACCGTTCTACAGAAATCACAACACCTATGGTGCACTTCCTCAGGAACCCTACCGATGGGACAGTGTCGCAAATGCATCGCGTATTGCCATTGCAGCGAGATACTCGATGTTGCCCTACTGGGTGAGTACCGTGCCTGGAACTACTTTGAATACGCTAAATTGTCGGATGAAAGTATACGCTCTTTGCTAATGCTTCCATGAACGGTCTTCCTCCCGTCCGAGCGCTGTTCTACGAGTTCCCCACCGAGCCTGAACTTTTCAACGTGGACAGACAGTGGCTGATCGGAAGTGACATCCTCGTCACCCCAGTATTGACTCCCGGAGCGACTACAGTCGACGGTACGTGTCTGGTTTCTCTTTTCGAGTTTCATGAATCTCAAATGAATGGAACCTTTAGGCATCTTCCCTGGTAGGGGCAGTGTCATCTGGCGTGACTGGTGGACCCACGCGGTTGTCAACGCCACCCCCGGTGGAAATACCACGTTGAGCGCTCCCATTAGCCACATCAACATTCACATCCGAGACAACTCGATCTTGCTGTTGCACGAGGAACCAGCGTACACGATCTACGAGACGCGACAAGGCCCTTACTCGCTTCTCGTGTCTTTGAACAAAGCGGGGGCTGCTGAAGGCAACGCCTACGTCGACGACGGCGAAAGTTATCCTCCGGGAGCGAACCGTATTTTGAATTTTGTCGCAAGCAACGGTGAATTGGATATCAAGAGCAAGGGTGAATATTCTATCGATCAAAAACTGGAGACGATCACTATTCTTGGGGTGCAGCAGCCGACGACGGTGACGATGAACGGGAACAAGATGGAGGGATGGACGTACGATGGGGTGAACGAGGAGTTAATCGTGTCGAACTTGGGTATCGAACTGAACGCAGCGCAGACCAAATTGAGCTGGGAATAGTAGCCCTCTTCTTGTCAAGACATTCGTTTATGCTTTCAATGCGTCGACCGAATATGCAACTTGGTTGAAACGTTGATTTATCGATCGTCTGCTGTGCTTAGGAGCACCTCGAAGCCAAAGGAAACAGAAGTGGGACGGGAACTGCACAAGTGTACCCGGGCCATCCAGATACCACAGCTATCCCTCTCATGACATGATTATTTGTCGCACGTCACGGCCGGAACTGCCTGGGGGTACCTGTGCAACGTGAAGACGAGATACCTGCTTTTCCAAGAAATGCTTCATAATGTTGACTCGCCGCTCCGAGCCTATCAGTAAACTAACCCTTGACAGAAAAGGAAGGTACCTGTCTGTCCGGCCTGGTCTGGCCTGGTCCAGCTTGTCCAGGTCTGTCCAGATGGGTACCTTCCTTTCTTGTCAAGGGTTAGTTTACTGATCCGGGATACGATTATCGGCGGCCTCTATCTTTATTCTTTACTCGTCAACATAGGGCCTAGTGGGGGAAGTTGAACGTTGAACATTCAACGCGGGAGCACTACGGAGATTGCCTACACAGGCACGGCTCGGAACCCCGTAACACATGTCTCCCATGTTTGGTTTCCAGACCCGATGTGACACGACCTCTTCCCAGTTGACTTTGGGTTAGCTCAAAGACACTAAGGAGCATGTCGTAGGATCAAAATAATTTCAGTCACTCAAGGCATTTACAGGTTACAGATAGTGCCTCGGTGCATTACGATAGTGTTATCGAATTCAAACACCATCCGGGACCGAATTCCACCGATGGTCGGAATTTCTGTCATTGACAGAGACTGTCATGCCTCTCCCCAGATATATCAACATATAGACGATGGAATGGTGCGGCAGAACATCAGCGTGGAGCCTCATGTTTTAGGGTGTTCCCGAACGAACTGCAGTTTTATCATATCATGATAGCGGAAAAGCCCGTGCATTAGGGCCATGGTCAGCATAAAAGAGCTTGATTCACAGTTGTTCAAGCCAGTCATGCAACTGTCTCCTGCTCTTAGTAAACCGTTTACTAAGCATGGAGCATTCGATCGTTTTACTTTTGGAATCCAGAGTATAGTGCTATTCCATTATTTGATTCGATGATTGTGATTGTCGAGTTTGATTCGTCCTTGATGCTACTTATTGCGACAAACAGGTGACACTTAGGACTCATCACGATACTTGCAAGTGGAATCAGGAAAACACCTTCTAAAATTCGAATCTTCGTGGCTAGCAGGATAGATTCACCGTACCTCATTGAAGACGACGAGTGCGACTCCCACCACGTTTACATCCCGCATTTATCGAGATCCAACACAAAGAGGGATATCGCCAAGACCCGGCATAGACAACGACGGAAAATGGCAAGCAAGAAACAGAGCGTTGCTCCATGAACATAGTACATGAAATTACATAGCCTCCGGGGGCCCGGGTTTTCGACAACCCCACCCAAGCCGTCGTGTTTTATCTTTGGAAAAGTAGCGGCCTGGGACGGATGACGCGGGTGTGCCAGCGTGCTTCAAGTTGTGAGTTCTTGAAGGAACTCTGCGGGCAAGGGGGACCATCTATGATTTTCGTTGCTCATGAAGGTGGGATACTTGGGGCCTACCACATGGCTAGGGACTTGTGAGCAAAAAAAATAAGGTGACGATCGTGCGGGGGTACAGATACACAGATATGAACAAAAGAAGCGATCACGACCCTGCGATGCCAAATACGAGTCTCATTAGAATGGGTTCTTGGGATTGTGCGAGCGATGAACGAGCCTTCGATTAACCTAAAGTGATAAGCAAATACTGGAAGATTGGCCGTACAATATACGATCACATGGGGCATCGCCTCGAATGGCACAGGCCATGCTGCATTGGCGCGTGCAGGTCGGTAGTAGCCTTAGTGAGCACAAGAGATGGCACCTCCCCTGATACTTCAAAGCTTCGTTGACCATGTCCAAGTTTTCGGCTGTGCCCGTCTTCTCCGCCGTACGTCCCCGAATGGGATACCTTTCCAGAAAATGTCTTTGAATACGCTGCGCGATCCAGACAGGAACCGAACGGAGCGACGCACCCATGGTCAAATAGCCAGCCTGGCGCTAACCAGGATGGATTTGTAGTATCAGTGTCGTCAAAGTCTGACGAAAGTGCCTTCTCACCGCGCGAGTCGCTACATCGTCGGATGCGTTCCTCTGGTCGGACCCATCTACCCATCCTCACATTACTCTTCGTCAATGTCGGAAAAGCTTTCCAAATGCCAACGCGTCCTGATTGTCCGGTCCCAATTAGGGAATAGCACGGGTACGGTACGGGTACGGGTTAGCTTCTCGAGACCCGTGCCTCAACCCGTACCCGTAAGCAATACGGCGGCAACGACGATGAGGCGACAACCGTGCTATCGCGGTTGTCCTCGTCGTCGTTCTCGCCCTCTGAGTCGCCGGCGGCCATATGTGACGCGACAATGTGACATAGCGTCTAGCCCTCACTTTGTCCTCGCCCTCGCCTCACCTGCTACGTGACGGTGTGATCGTCGTGTTGTTGTCGACTTGCCGTTGTTGTTCACCCTCATCCCGCCCTCGTCGCCTTCGCCTTGTTTCGCCTCGCCTCGTCTCCGAGTCGCTCGATGACAATAACAACGACAACGCGACAACCGCGATAGCACGGCTGACACGTCGTCGGCGTTGTCGCCAGCAGTTTTTCCTCGTCACCTTCGCCTCGCCTTGTCCTTCCCTCCCTGTCCTCATCCCACCTGACGATGACGACGATGACGATGACGCAACAGTCGCGATCGCGTGGTTGTCGCCCTCGTCACACCCTTTCTTCCTCGTCGTCCTCATCGTTGTCGCCACCACCATTCGCTCTCTCGCACTCGCTGCCCTCACCCTCGCCTTTCGCCTCGCCCCTCCTTCGCCCGCTGCCCTCGTCTCACCCAGCGACGACCATGACGACGCGATAACCGCCCATCACGTCGTCGTCATTTCGCCTTCAAGAGGAATCCCCACAAGACTGGGGCCTGTGCTCCTATTCCATCGGACCATCGGCCAACTCGTTGATGTCGAAGTCCTCCAGTCGGTTCGTGGTCATGTTTCGTGCACCAAAATACCACCCCGCACGTTCAGAGGTGACTATGATTAGTTCCTTCTGAATGGATTTTGTAATACATCCAGTGCATGACCGGACAAACTACTCACTCACGTCGAAGAGTGGGTGCATCGCAGTGTAACAAGAGCGTCAGGGATCATTGATCAACACGGAGTGTGCAAGCACATCATTTATGATGGTGGTTATTGAATTGACGAGAAGTAAAGACTTGAGAGACGGAAAGGCGAGAATACTCTAGGGCTTCGAAAATTTGTTCCATTGATAAAGTAGTGAATGACACGAGGATGTGTGGATGGGTCCGACTAGAGAAACACATCCAACCTTGGTACTACGCACTAGGATATCGCCCTCACACGAACACCGTCGGTGGGAAGGAGCCTGCGTTGAACGTTGAACCTTGGTACGTTTTATCAACCCAAATGTCTAGGAATACATGCCACCATCATTTCACCACCTCGCACGACTCTAGTTGTAGATAACCAACGCTCTGACCTCGATAGACTCCCTGGGAGGCGCTCCCTCGGGCGTATTCGGATCTTCAAACCCAGTGTGCGGAGCCAGGGTCGCCACACTCGCATCAGAATCGGAGCTAGACATGTGTCTGTCAGAAAATCTTCTACAACTAAAACCGCGATCATACCATTTCATCAAGATGAACTCGTCTGGCTCCATCCCCCTCATATACTTCCACTTGTGCGCCTTGTTGAACTTGACGCCAAGCACCTCTCTCTCTTGAACTGGGTCTAGAAGTCTGACGGGCACTAGGTCCTTTTCTACGTCGACACTCCGGAAGTCGCAAAGTGCGAGCGGCCAATCAAGGGCAGTGTGTGAGATAGGACGCCATAGATTGATAATCTGAAAACGACGTTGGAACAGCGCTGGCACTTCGGATGCAGGAAGGTGGCGGTGAACGCGAGCAATGGATGAAGCTTCTGTCTGGTCCCCGTGCACAATAGAAACGGGTTGACGCTTATTGGGTGTGTAATCTACTTGTCCAAGTCGACGACGGCGAATCGCTGACATCAATGTAGTTAAAAGCGGCGGAGGAATACACCACAGTAGGCAACCCACTGTGATCAAAGATGATGGCCCTGCTTGCCCCTGTGATCTTCTTGATAATGTCGATACACTCGGGGTAGTACTCGGCCTCGACTTCTTTATCATCCAGAAAGCGAGTGTGCTTCGAAGCCTGCCTGCCAAACTGAAAGGCAGCATTGTCGAGTTTGTATTGGTCCTCTGACCCACGGACGTTCTCGATATCGACAACATGGGCATATTGATCCCAGTTATGAATGCGTCCGTCTGTGAGGCTGTCAGTATTGGTATTGATATATGGCCGAGAACCGTCGGTGGGGGGAAGCATATAATTAAGAGAACCGGTCGTCGCGTAGTTGTCCGCAGACATGGTTGATGGATAAAGAGGGTCTCGCACTGTACTGTACATATACTGCGACTCACCAGAGCCTTATCGCCACCAAATGGCTGGTCCGGAGTTCGGTTCAAGAAGTCCAGAACACATTGCATTCTCCGCCGGTTTAGCTACGGGGTTTTCACTTAAAATTTCCACACCACGAATAACCGGGCTGGACAGAAAACATTTTGTTCAAGTCGAACTGCCTCCACAGCGAACTTTCATTAGTTCACGAGTCATATCACCTTGCTTGACAAGGTTTTGCCGTGTTATGTCCTGCTCTTCTCGGCTTTTGTCCAAGTCCATGTCAATGAAAATCTGTTACCCTGATTTGTGTCTCTCTCCATGGACGACATGGCTGTGGCGGCATCCCCACCACTATTCCTACCATGCCCACGTCGTTGTTGTCGACGCCCTACTCACCATCACCTCCACCACCAGACGCGTTGTTGACAGAGACAACGGCTACAACACCCTCTCTGCACTCACTGTGATGGCGCAACGCCATCGACACGACCATCGTGACGACGACGATGACGACGACAGTGTCAATGGCACCCTCATGCCCGCGCCACGCCGCTGGCCTCCCACCACCCAGTGCAACAATGCGACCTTTCATTGCTCGATGCAACGATAGTATAGTCGTGCCGTCACCGCATCCTCCTCCTATGACGGCGCGACGGACATAACGACGAAACTGCTGTGACCGTGCCACCACCGCATCCCCCTTCACCATTAACCACGACGGTGTAATGACGTCAACGCATCGACAGCGACGATGATCCAATAGATACGATGATGATACTCCCGTGCCTCTACCAGCACCCTTTTACTCACTACGCAAGTGCAACGCTGTTGAGCAATGATAATGGTAATGCCGTGCTTGTACTATTCTGCAGCCCCCTCCCACCACTCAACACGACAGCTTGATGATGTTGGCAATATGGTAAATCAGTACTAATAGAACTTGTACTTAGTGGAACACATTTTTATTTTTCTATTCTACTAGTATTTGAGCGAAAATTCTACAACGATTCTTCGGCCTTGCTGACGGCATGCATCAAGCAAGGTTTGCGCCGCCGCCAGGTCTTTTTCACACGACTTGGCACCGAGCGAGAATTTGAGTTACCTAGTGTCGTGCCCACCGGAATTATACTCCCTCCTAACGAATACCGCACATACCCCATACTCCCCCATACCCCATAGCATTTCCGGTTTCCCAAACTGCCCTGACCCACTATAAATCCTCCTGGATAACCCATACTCCGTAATACCCCATAGCTCCGGGACACTCCCGAGAGGTATCCGTTAGGAGGGCGTCTACTGTATTTGAGTCAGAATTGTCCCCCGCATATACTCCATGTAGACCGAATTAAAATTTACATAAACTCGGAATAATTGCTTCGGAGGCTGTAGGATGGTTTCGGGGAATCAACATTGACCGAGCAGATTTTCAATTTTTCAGAAAATATAAAAATTCTAAATAATCATCGGTCAATGCAGGATACCCACGGGGGACAATTCTGACTCAAATAGTGTAATTCCGGTGGGCATTACCATTGGTGGTTGACGCGACCGAGGGTGGCCGAGACTAGACACTGAGTAACTCAAATTCAAGCGAAGTAAAACTCGGCAAAGGAATCTATTTGTGCGAAAATGATGGCCGTGGGAAAGAACCACTGATCGATCTTTCTGGGATTTATGCGGTCGGAGTGAAAGGCAGTGCGTCTACATATACAAGTTTCACCGTATCGGAGGGTTTCAAATTGCACAGGCGATGCTACTGTTGCAGTAAACGCCGACGAAGGACCATCCCAAAACGCAAAATTATTATGGTCGGCGCAAGCGATTGGGTGCAGAACCTCTGCACGTTCAATTGATGGGTTGCTGTCAGGACTTCAATGAAGTCACCATGCCAGTTACTCTGGCCTACTCTGGCGAAACAAGTCGTACTTATGTGAACCAGTGAGCATGGCAGCCGAAATTCCAATTTCCCGCGCTAACGTGTTGCCGAACTCATTTCATCCCCAATTCCCGCTTTTTGTGCGGTCAACCAGCCAATCCGTGCACAAAACCTATGCATCAATTATAGTCAGAAACGTTCCATGGCGGGACAGCTTGGCAGATCAGTGGCGACAACGGAACCTCCTTTGTCCTCAATCCGTTACTAACTTACTACTATCCCTTAAGGGATAGTATAACACGGACTCCCCAAACCTATAAATTATGATCTCTCGGGTCATCACGGATTTACTGTTTCTCCGCCGGCATCGTTCCTTCTTACCTTTGTGATGTCGCTGGAAGAAGATAAACTCGACACAAAGTTCAGCGTTACACAGCCAGTTTTTCAAGCCGAAACCCAGGATGTGTACGAGGACTCTTGCCTCGATCCGGTCTATCAAGCCAAAGCACGAATTTTGAACGATGCATTGCAGGAAATCGGCATGGGAAAGTATCAGGCAAGTTCATGTTTTCATTCGTCGCCTTCACGCACCCGTTTACAGTCTGCATGGGTTATTCTGACACCGAATATGTATAGTGGTTTCTGTTTGTCGTCGCTGGCTTTGGTTGGCTATCGTAAGTATTTGGTCGTTGTCCGCTTGGGTCGCTGATATATCTAGGTTACCAGCGATAACCTTTGGCCGGTGCGTACAGCTTAGATCACAGCCCAGGGTAATCACTGATCGACGTCAATTGATCTTCCAGATCGTTACGGGCCTCATCCTCACCCCCGTCGTGTACGAGTTCCACGTCGAGGGTCCGTTCCTCAAGCTTGCTCAGAATATCGGATTGCTCATTGGAGCTGCCTTCTGGGGTGTCACATCAGACGTTTGGGGTCGTCGGTAAAGTTTTACTTCGTTGTTCTATTGGATGCTCTTCTGACAGTCTCTTAGGTGGGCGTTTAATCTAACCCTGCTTATCACCGGTGTATTCGCGATTGCAGCTGGGGCATCGCCGAATTACACCACTCTTTGTTCGCTTACGGCGGTGTGGTCGATTGGCGTGGGCGGTAACTTGCCCGTTGACTCTGCAGTCTTTCTTGGTTTGTTTGTCTGTTTCGTGTTATCCAAAAAACTCACACTTGTCTCTAGAGTTTATCCCTGCTTCCCATCAATACCTGCTCACCGTCCTCTCTATTTGGTGGGCTTTCGGACAACTGTTAGGAAGTCTGGTGCGTGAGGACATCGCTTCAAAGCACACCAGGCTAAGTCCCCAATTAGGTTGCCTGGCCACTTATTTCCGATTTTTCGTGCCCGGGTCCTGCTGCTTGTCCCCGGTCTTCCAATCAGGGTTGGCGGTACTTTCTTTATACCATGGGTGGTCTCATGATGTCCCTGTGGATTCTCCGATTCTTCGTGTTCAACCTCTACGAGAGTCCCAAGTACCTCATGGGCCGTGGCAGGGACGAAGCAGCGGTGGAGATGATTCACAAAGTCGCAGCTTACAATGGGAAGACGAGCTCTCTCACCGTGGAGCACCTCAAAAATGCCGAGAAGTCCAGCAATGATTCGTCAGAGAAAGAGGCCAAGATGGATGTCTCGGCTGCTGGTGCAATAAGGAGAAAGCTTGCGAAGTTTGGCTTGAGCCACGTCAAGCCCTTGTTTGCGACTCGAAAGCTGGCACACTCGACCGGGTTGTTGATTGTCCTGTGGGGTAAGTTGCCTTGTTCTTTCTTCAGGCGGGTTTAATCAGGATCAACAATGCAGCGCTTATCGGGCTTGCTTTTCCGTTGTGAGTGGAAAATATTGTTTATATCTTGCTCAGAATTTAGTCTCTTATTAGGTACAATGGCTTCGTGACGTACTAGTATGTTTTTTTTATCATATTTTCTGGAAGTGCAGCCTAATACATCTCTACCAGCCTCCAGACTAGGGGAGCAAATTTTGGTGACAGTTCCGTGTACATTGCATATCGTAACGTCAGTGAACCGATTATCAAATATATCATGTGCTGACTCGAATTCCAGCAAATCATCCTGAGCGTGATTGGTATTCCCGGTGCCCTCTTGGCAGGGTACTGCGTAGAGTTACCATACCTCGGACGTCGTGGTACACTCTCGATATTCACAAGTGAGTGCCTTGCAAGACTGCCCCATAGGGACGGTACTGACCAATTGCTCCAAGTTCTGACTGGCGTCTTCATTCTTGCGTCGACGACGGCGCGCACGTCGAATGCACTGCTCGGATGGAACTGTGGATACAGCTTCACAAGTAACGTGATGTATGGCGTGTTGTACGCGATATCGCCCGAGTTGTTCCCCACCCGAGAGCGAGGAACCGGAAATGCCATCGTTGCCAGTGCGAATCGTGTGTTCGGTATCATGGTGAGTATCTTTCGAAGCTTCTCGACTGAGACTTAGCGTCATATCTAAAATGAAATCTGACTTGACGCGACGTAGGCACCCATCATTGCATTGTACGCCAACTTGAACACCCCTGTGCCGATCTGGGTGGCTGGTGGGATTTTCCTCGTCGCAGGGTTCATTCCATTGTTGTTGCCCTTCGAGCCTCGTGGCAAGGCGGCATTATAGTCATTGAAGATTGGTACCCAATGCTTTCTTGTTTGTGAGTGTACGGATAAAATATATCAAAGTACCACAGTAAGCTAAGCACCGGACTCTGGTCGATTGACTGATCATCCTCATTTTTTGAACCTCGTTATTGTTTTCGATAAAATGGAGCACATGCGGTGGGACCGTCATTTATGCGGGAAAATCACCAGCCGCATCTCAGATCTGACCTCGCCTACTTCTTATCATGGGAGCAAGTGATATCAATGACCAAACAGGCGGCGCAACACGGCTTGTTCAACTTCTGCGTGCACCACATGGATCGTGGTCCCTAAAAGGACTGATCGAAGACATTGCTTGCCTCCCGATCACCGTATTTCACGTCGTTATCTTTTCCACCGCCATGCCATGCTTCATCGCTCAGCGCTCAGAATGCAGCGCCCATAAATCTTTTGTGACTCTCATACTCTCCCAGTAAGCAGGCCAACGAACGTAGGATCGCTGACCTCTTTATCTGCTATCCACTACGCCAATCTTAAATGAGATTATTAAAGTACCAACAGAAAAGTTAAATTATCTGAGTCCTTGGAATGTCGTGAAGGCTCGCGAAGGTCGATGTTGAGACCCTCTGCGGCCTAAAATATCTCCCAGCAAGCCAACCAATGGAAGGACTAATCCGCGGGTGTGTCGTTCGACGATGACTTGCCTCCTGGCCGACGTGTATTTACCTACGGTCGCTGACATGCCTTTGTAATCCACGATACATCGAGAGCCCCCAATATATGGCTTATGAACATCGTCTTTGCTGAAAGTAAGTCGAGGTTGGCTGATAAAAGTGAACCAGCCCATCGCAGATCAAAATTTTCACTTGCCCCCCATCCAACTCATGGCAAAATCCAAAGTCTGGTTCAATAAGTCGTATCTTTGTAGATACAACCTGACGTTGAAACGCCATCAGTCACAGGTGCTTCATCCAGCTTCGGTCGCTTATTGACCAAATACCTGTTGGAACAAGGGTACAGAGTCGTCGCTATTCTCCGCTGCGAAGCCTGTCCGATCCCAATACCCCGGCTAGTTTGAGTAAATCAAGTTCATGACAAGTTGAACGCTAATAAATGCGTCCCTTCCGAACGTGAAGTGGATGTGGACAAATGGTTTTTATCGACCCAAAATGTCTAGGAATACATTCCACCATCATTTTATCACCTCGCACGACTCTAGCCATAGAAAACCAACGATCTGACCTCGGCGGACTCCCTGGGAGGTGCTCCCTCGGGCGTATCCGGACCTTCAAACCCAGCGG
>JBBPMK010000190.1:0-40969 GCA_038090295.1 Boletus semigastroideus
GTGATCTGAGGGTTGGCGAGTCCCTCCGGGGCAGTTAGGAAGATGAAGAAAAGAATGAAATGTACAGGTGCTCGTTGCCGGGTGTTCAGCTGGTGAATCCAGCCCGGTTTGAGGCCAAACTGTAACACTCTCCTTCGGCTTCCACCCCTAGAACTTGCGCACTTCCTTGCATCTGCGTAGAACCGGTACTACACATCGGTTATAGACCTGTTGGCATAGTCTGCCTTCTAGTGTTGCGCCGATACCGCCTTAGGCCCACCATCACCTTCCAAGCGGCTCTATCAAACGGGCATCCAAATCTACCTTGTCTGCTTGTTATCACTTCGCAGGACTCCGGTTCGCAGTGAGCATAACAGTCAGTGCCCTAATCCTAGGCAGTAGACCAGGGGCATGTTCCTCAATATGTGCACCAATACGTGGTATGAACCATTCCAGAACCCTCCTCCCATTCCTTCTTCTTCACAGATACAGATTGCTGATGAAGAAAGAGAAGCTGCAACAGCTGCTCTAAAGGATCAAGTTGCCATATTGGAAAAGCAGTTGGCAGCGGCTAAGGCTTTAAATTAGATCCGCTCAGGAACAAGGGGAAAGCTTCTAAGCAATCTATAGATAGAGAATTGGTTAAGTCATTTACCACAAGTGGTTGTATTAGTAACATTAGTAACCATGTATGTAAGCCTTCTGAAGGGAGTCCTGTGATAGGCTCAGCACCAGAAGTAAAACAAAGTGCGCTTAATTCCCTTACTAATTTAATAGAAGAAATACATACAAAAAATATACCTAGCTTTATTCCAATGATTCCCCATCGGTCTGAAGTAGAAGATGAGATGAATGTGTTAATAGACACAAGAGTACCCACGCCAGAAGGATGGCATCCATTACAAGTAACAGCACTACTAGATAGTGGCTGCACTAGTACATTCATTGACAGAAACATAGTCAAATCATTACAACTCGAATGTACACCACTCAGACAAGCAGTACCAACTCGTAACGCAGATGGAACATACAACTCAGGGGGATACATCACACATACAGTCTCCATGGTCATTAGCATTGAAGGACATGCCAAGGTAGTTGATGCCTACGTCGTCTGTACTCCAAAACACACATTTCATACAACTCCTCAATAGTCGGATGCTGACAAAGATGTCCAAGGCTGCGTAGCCCTTCATCTGGGAGATTCTCCACAGTCAGTGTCACCCCAGCTTTCAAAACAATGTACTCATTCCCTTGAAACACTTTACGATCTGGTTTGGCACTGCTCGCTCCGCGTTTCATTTTATAGTTGACCGACAATCGCGACAACCGTCGTGATGCGACCATTGTTTGAAACACAAACCCATTATGGGCCGAAAGGGATTTCGAAACCAAAATCTATTCAATGGTGAACTCGTCAAGATCTCTCAGTGCGTGACGAGTCATCGAAACCGTGACGGACAGTCACAGTCTAGAACTTTAACTGGCAGACATCGCAGAAACTCCAAACTTCTCTACAGCTAAACATAACTGCTACTTGGGGTGTACGTAAGCAACTTGCACCCACGGCACGCAGTGACGCGGCTCATTACGGACGTCATGTATAGGACACGCCTTTTCCCGCTCATTACAAGAGAAGAATCAAGAGTGCACATGTCGACGCTTGACTCACTCCTAGGACATCGTGCAGTAGTCACAACTTCAAAGGCTTTGGGAGTTGTGCATCAATGCAAGAACGAACAAACAGCAGGACCTATTTTTCACAAGACTTCGCCCAAATTGACGGAACCAAGGAGTCCAAAATAAGGAGAACTGGCTTGAGAGTAATCTACAAGGATTCGAACATCGCCAAGGCGGGAATACGAATTTGACGGATGGATATCGCAGGAGAAGGTGAGAAGTGTATTATATCATGACGGGCATATTGGATGTAAGATGGTTCCATTTCAGCATTGGAAATAAAATGACAGTGGGTATTTGATGGGGAGGTGTACTACGATTAGAATGTCAACTGCGCACGACATAGATAGCAAATATAATATATACATACTTAACGAGCCTTCTTGGTGTTTCTCGACACAGAAGACCATGGGATAGTACCAGTGATAGCATAGGATAACAAAGACTCTAAACAGACGAAGGCGCAGACTGTGTCCCGAACTCGTCAGTACTAACGACACAAGCTCCAACTAGCAAAGGAACCCACCAGCGATGAGGCCACTGATGGTGGGTAAAGCGTGCGGAAGTCCGAAGGTGACATTTATCCCCTCACTGTTTTGGAACTTGCCTGCCAGTGTATCAGCGATGTCTGTAGTTTTGTTGGATGCATCTGTCATCCCGGGTACCAGATCCGGTTCAGTGAATTCTTCGTCCAAGGAAAGGAAAACCAGCGCTGCGCCAGGATGGACTGTGACATTGCAGATGTTGCCAGTCTGGTCGCAATCAATGACTTGAACATCAACGGCTCCGACTGGTCGTCCGTCTGGGCTCAAGGCACTACCGAACGTCTGACCCGCCCACGTGATACTATGCTTCTCCGTGACGGTCGATTCCAAGAGGTACCTAGTACAAGCTCAGGCAATGGACAGGAACGGAAATGAAAAGACCTTACTTGACTTTAACTTGAGATGGAACCATTCCACCGATGGAGATACTAGCAGTATAATCCCTCGTCTCAAAAAAGTTTATCAATACAACACGAGTTGCTCGTCCGTTCTCGTAAATGGCATAGCCTGGAGTGAAGTCGTCATCACTGTTCATCCGGAGATCCAGAACTTGCGAATGGCGCGAGGAACCCAACGCCTCGGCAACAAACAAGGTGGAGTAATACACAGGCCCGACCGACCATTGATGAAGTGTAGATTTTCCAGTTGCTGGGGCTATCACAGTTTTGAATCACCCGGATACCGATATTCGGGAAAATACTTACGCATGAAAGGCTGTCAGAGTAATATGGGTATAAAAACAGTGATAATGGCACAGGAAAAACTTACGTTGTAATAGTCAGTGTCACCACCAATATGAAGCATTGCACGAGTGAAGTTCATGTAAGCCAGCTGGAGACCATAATCAATGGCCCACAGGGCTATTGTAATGCTATCGCTCAAACATGGAAAACCGCCACAGGATGCCAGGTTAGCTTCCAGCATAACGTAGGGCAACCCCTTCCTCTGGGCATAGGCAGTGGTGTCGAGGTAGTTAGAAACTGATTGTTTGTCACATCGATGCGTCAAGGAGGACTCTTGGGTGGCACAAGGTGCGTCCATACCACGTTGTGCATAACAATCATCGGTTGCACGTCTGAGACATATGCCACTGCCTCAGTGTGAAATATAGCGGCATCACGAACGAACGTACCGCTCCACAATCAACGCAACCAAATTCCGTTCTAAATCGGTCACGAAACCCGTACTTCGTGCAGTTTCGTATTGCCAGATCCCATCCGGGCCAGGGCCAACGAGGTCCTTTGCAGGTATGTTAGAATCAGCGTCGACGGATTGGACGCGTTGTCTGAATACATTCTGATCGTCGTTGGGGCAATAGGTCAGCAAATATTGGTATCTTTGCAGTTCAACCGAGGGAGGAGTTACTGTCAATCGATGGTCGTGTCGTGAATGAAGATTTGGCTCGCTGACTGTCTATACGGCCATCAGTACACATGTCGCTGTCTACATTAGTGACTCTTGCCTGCGAGCTTCCCAGGTAATCCCCAAGAATCAATTCTGCATCTTCGGCGATTTGAAGGTGTACATTTTGTATGTCATTGGAAGGGGTATCTGGTCGAGCATATCAGTCAAAAGAAGCACACCAATCACCAAACGTACACAGGTACCAACGAACGTTAGTGAGTGAAGATATTTGTGCCATTATCCTGATGACCTCAGACGTGAAAATGAGTGGTGTATTGGCCTATAAAAGCAACAGTTTTAGAAATTGAATGCAATATTGGGTTGATTTTAGTCACTGGGTGGGATGATCCTCTTGTGTTGCCGCCGACGCGCACGTGGACACTTCCAGCGAGTTGCATGATGTTGTCCATTAAGTTGAGGAATGGGACCAATGCGCTAGGATGGTCGAGGGTCAGACTAGAAGTCGCGTGTTATAAACTGAGCTGAGGTCACCTGTCTAGGCCAACTGCAACGCAAGGGAAGTTAATGACAATTCATAAACTACCCAGGTTCAATCCAGCACTCACATACTTGCGAAACCAACCCAAGTTCTAAACTGAAACCAAAGAAGGAACCCTGGCGAGGTATCGAAAGGCCTTGGACTGCTCCAGCCTCAAGTTGAACGTGAAAGGAAGTTGATGGGAGAGGATCATGGAGAGGAGGGGATGCAAAGAAGATATTATTATGGCCGGGGGCACTGGTATGAGAGGCTGAGGCAATTGCCATTGTCTCCAAGGGCTGCTGGACATGAGGGCCATAGACATTGACGACCGCGGCCGCGGGTAAGATACTAATCGCTAGTAAAAAGGAGTGGACGAGGAGAAGACGCATTCTTGCCGCCTACTGATTCAGAACCCCGGATATTAGGAGACCAATGGATGAGTGAACTTGAGTGACACTTACAACTCCTCTGTTGAGAAGACGAGCACCAGCAGTCGAGACTTGAGAAGGAAGCCGGGAACGAAACACCTCGCGGACTTGAACGTTGAACAATTACTTCACTTACAGCATGAGTGGGCGAGCTAGTAGTACGCACATCAACATGGCACAGCCGCGCAGGCTACTTGGGTCAATGACTCGCATGCTCGAGACTACCCCTACGTCAACTGGTGACCGACGGGCTCAGATCAAGCGAGCGAGTAGGCTCAGTTCGCTAGGTGCGACTGGCAGGTGCCAGTGGAGACTCGGAAGGCTGTCGACGCCACTTATATAAATTCGGCTCCCGCCACTGCCGCTCCTCGGGTCGGGATTGTGGGACATCCATCCGTAGTTCGTCTCTTGCATCATCTATACATCTGCGACTATGGTACAAGATTTGAACGCCCAAACGGCCACCGACTTGAAGGAGGCTCGTGACAAGGTCTCGATTGACCTGCAAACTCTTCGGGACTACCTTTTCGGTGACTGCTCCGTGACCAATTCCTCTCCATGACGCCGTTTGATTTACTTACCAGTGGGATGATATGACAAAGCTGGCAGACGCAATTGGGAGAGCTTTACGCAGATTGAGAACGTTCTTCGTAGGGAACCGGTGTTTGACAAGTCGTCCAGGTGATGGTCAACGATGTTATGATTCGTCATGGCAGCTCACCGGAAAATGTCAAGGGAACATATTGGAAGACCCGAAGCGTATAAGCGGGCCCTCGCCATCACGAACCGCTTGATAGAATTGCAGAGAGTACATCAATGGTCATCAGCACAGATTGGTCAAGCCAAGTTAATCCTGTCAGAACCGCTGCCGATTACTTTGCACGATCTTGGTACGGGCCTGCAAACATCTAATCCATGCGCTCGTTCATTCTTCCGCAGCCTTCGAACCTGTACTTCTAAGTCAGGGATCAACTGAGCTAATAGACGAGTATCGGGAGCTAGTAGCTAACAAAGGAATACAAGGGTAACCACCATTTCCTTGCGTTTGTCTTTGCTTCCAGACTTTTTTTAGGTGCTACCTCCAGACAGAACTTGGCCACGGTACAAATGTTACGAGGTTGGAAACAACGGCGACGTATCTTCCTGAAACTCGCGAATTCGAGCTCCATTCACCGACGCTGACGAGCACAAAGTGGTGGATAGGTGCTCTGGGCAACACGGCCACCCACGGAATCGTGCAAGCCAAGCTCATTTTTCCCGGGAGCAAGGATCTTGGCCCTCATCTCTTTCTTGTTCAGTTAAGATCATTGGGTTTGTTTCCACAGCGCGCTTGCTTTAATGTCGACTGACATACTTTAGAGGATCATTCATTGTGCCCTGGAATCACCGCTGGGGATATCGGCCCTAAAGCTGGGGGAGGTAACGGCTTCATGTACCTTGTTGAAACTGATAGTTGACCGTTTGCCAGGGTTGGCTGCTCAGGACAACGGATTTGCTAGGTTCGACCACGTCAGAATACCCCGGAAGAATATGTTGTCAAAATTTGTTATGGTCACTGAGGATGGTCAATATATTAAACCCCAGAACCCGAAGCATAGCTTTGGAGGTGTATGTCTATCCTGTTTGAAACTTGTCAGTGTACTCAATCCCCAATTAGATGATGTATATACGTGCGAGGTAACCCGATTTACTGCTGTCGCTGCTCCTTTTAATAGCAGTTCTTAGTATGGTTACAACTGCTGGATGGACTCTTGCGAGAGGTATGGCTCCAGTTCCAATAAATGCACTTTCACATGACTGGCAGAAAGGTATTACTATTTCTATCCGCTATGCGACAGTCCGCAGGCAAGGAGAACCCGACCATCGTGGATTGGAACGGCAAGTCATTCAATACCCTTCCACTTATTATCGCCTTCTCCCCATACTCTCGCGTGCATATGTATTCATCGCATTGGGCCGTCAAACGGTTCGTGCATGTTTCATCATGAAAGCATGAAATTCCCTGAACAATGGTTTAGAGCAAATCGTTCGCCACTCTAACGGAGCGAATTGGACACGGTGACTTGGGACACCTTGTCGAGATTCACGCTATTCTTTGCGGCCTAAAGGTCCTCGTATCCACTGAAACGATCAATGGCCTCGAGACCGCTCGTCGTGCCTTGGGTGGCCATGGTTACAGTGCATTTGCTGGAATAGGACGAATTTACATGGACTACCTTCCCGCTGCCACGTAAGTTGATCAAACAATCAGAGACACACTACTCACTGTTTTCTAGGTTTGAAGGAGACAACTTTGTGCTCGATGGGCAGGTTGTCCGTGCGGCATTAAAGTCGTACAACTTCTTAGCTTCTATGCCAGATCATCCTCTGGGGTTGCATTCGAACTACCTCCGCCTCCTTCGAGCAACGCCACCGAGCCGGCCAATGACCAGCGCAACAATGTGGCAGGACCATACGGCGATAATACATCTCCTTGAATGGCGCGCAGCCCTAGCAGTCGAGAGTGCCGCTCGAAATGCGGATGATACTGATCCGGGCATCAATCGCAGACTCTCGAAAGCGATCACGGATGCATTCGTTGCGACTCAAATGGACACTCTATTCGTCGATCTAAATCAACTGTCCTCAAACGAAGCCAGCGCACTCAGAGATCTATACCTTCTGGTACGCCCAAACTTGCTTGTCGAGCGCTCACACTCCCAACTTCTCATCACTACATTCAGTACTTGCTGATCACTGCAGAGGAAGCCTTGGCCGATCTCTTTGCACTCGGGTTATTGCGGCGCGGACCGGACGAGACGGATCCGACGCGCGACCTACGTGCCGCCGTCAACACTGTCTGCCTCCGACTCCTCCCCAATGCGGTCGGATTCACCGACGCGTTCTCGTTCCCTGACTGGGCGCTGGACAGGTTTGTCTCGGTCTACGTGATCGGATGCTTCGCTGATGCTTCTTCGTTCTCAGTGCGCTCGGCGTGTCTCACGGGCGGGTCTACGAGGAACTTTGGAAACGCGCCCAGTTGGAGCCCCTCAATCGGACAAGTACGACTCCAGGATATCGAGTGAGTCCTACCAGGATTATTTTGGTAGTGCTCGCTGAGTTGGCCGTAGGAGAGTCTCAAGCCGATGCTCGAGGAAGGAAGGCGGATAGCCAGCGCTGCAAAGAGCCGGCTGTGAGAAGATATGTATGTATGTGTTTCAGAGGAAAGCCCCTGAACGGACTCGTCTGATGGCATCTCGATCTGCAAGACAAGACCCCCGCGCGGACGTCTCTCAAGTTTTGTAGTCGGTGGCAACAGCCAAACTTTTCATTGTCGTCCCTGTCCTCTGATGAGGAGCAATGCCATGACCTTGACTCAGTCTCTCCGCCGGAGACTTAGAGTGAAGATTCAAATATGGAAAAGTGAGTCGAGATGCAAAGTACGCAGATCGAACACGACAAACGCCCGGTTGCATCGCGTCAGTCTTCACGGAGACCGACCTGTGAGTATGGATGAGAACGAATTCGAGCCCAGCAATATCGGTGTGATGAATCCTCCGATGCAACATGCATACTATCATTGTGGCCACAACGCAGGCCGATAACTACAAAACACATTAGTGTCCCTGACATTAGAGACGCAGAAAATATAATATGTAGCTGAAGCTCATGAAGAAAGAAAAAGTCTATTGTTGACGCGGAAAACAATTCATGTGAAGTGGTGATGAAAGCGTCCGTTATCATATCCAGCGAAAGAATATTGTTTTCGTACAAGAGTGAAAGGGGATGAGTCACTGGGTGAGCATAGAGGAAAACATGTCCTGTGAGCGAGCAACGCTTGTTGAACGACTCGGAGCTTGGCTGGCTTGACTGTGGACCCACGCAGCCGTGCGCTCAGCAGCATCGGACATGATTGCATGCTGATGAGACAAATCGTCCGAGACAGGGTGTACGAGAGGGCCTGGAGCAGAAACGACAAGCGGTGCAGGATAAATGGAGGGTCGCGGTTGACGAACGTGGACAGCATCCCGTGGCTTGATCCTACCACGAGCCCGAACCCGTCTATCCTCCTGCATCGACGACCCCTGCTGCTTGTACTCCTCCTTCAGAAGAACCAGGTGTTCCGCAGTCGTTTGGAGTTTGGCAAAAATTTCGATCCTTTCTGCATGTAAACGTGCAATCTTGTCCTCGCTAGAGTCTAGGTGCGAAGTTAATGGGGCAGTGGCATAGCGGACTGGCAAGGGAGTTGAAGCTTCGATGTTACGGGTGAATGGGAAGAATGGGAGATCATGTGGACCAACGTGGGCCGAAGGGAAGGTGAGTCTGTTGGGTGCGTACCGCGTCATTTCCGCCATGAACTCGAGCATTGAGGTCTCCGAGATGCTCGAGATGCTAGAAATATCCGAGAAGTCCCAGTCCGAACTGGTTGAAGTGGAGTCGGAACTTTCTAGTAACGCAAACAGTTCCCATGAAGGTCCGGCAAGCGCGTCGGTAGCGACAGTGAAGTTGGGATTGTCAGGGGAAGGGTTTGCCTGGTCGCCAGCAAGGTCGTTGCTCGTTTTGACAGGTTGTGGCTCATTCCTAGGTGGACGGCAAAGTTTGATCTCAGGGTGTCGAAAGCGGAAGCGCGTAACCCAATTGCTGGATGGGTAGGAACCACAGATGTCATTGACAAATGAACGAAGAGTGTCCCTCGAGACTGGGCAGTCAATCGACTGAATCCGCTGAATGAGACCGTCCTCCTGAGCATCCGTGAGGAGCTTGTGCTTCTCATGAGCATTGCTATGGCTCTGGGTGAGTCCGAGCGCTCTCCTGCGCACAGTGGAATATTTGTGGGCAATGCCATATTTCTTTGCTGCACTGAGCAGATTGGGAGACTCGTTCTGCTTCCAGGACGCGACAGCTTGTTGAATTCGATCCTCTAGCTCATGGCGTGAAAGCCGGACGTTGGGATCATGGGGAGAAGCGTGTTTGCGACCAAGTCTCGCATTCCTGGGCATTGAGTTTATCCCTCAAGTCAGTGACAGCGCTTTGACGGGTTTCTGCAGTCGGACTGGAGGAAATATCACTGCCGACGCGGAGCATGAAATGAGACGGGGATGTGCGAGAGGCGAGGCAAAGACTCGAATAAGTCCGAAAATCACACGTACAAAACAAGAACATCTATGCTCGACTCGATGAACAGTAGGCATACACCATCTTATCTGCAACCCATCAAGTGCGCTTGTACGGCCTGACCAACATCGGGAGCTGTGGCTTACTGTTTGGATCGCTGCGCAAAACAGGCCACTGCACAATCCTTGACTTATTGCCAATCTCGTTCACCGGCACGGCAAGCTCAAATTCGAACGCACGCACGAGCGCAAAGAGCAGCGCTTTCACCCTGTGTAACAGTGTTTAACATGGACGCGTGACAGCCCCAATCGAGATCAGCACACGATCAATCAAGACACGTTCGTGGGTGGTGAAACTCACTCCACAATTGAGAACCGATATCCAATACATGCTCTAGGACCAGCGATGAACGTCATTAGATGGTTCCACACGCCCGTAATACGGGAGACGGCTTCCGGAATGTTTTGCCACCTTTCTGGCCTACAGCCAACGGAGGGAACATGAACACGAGGTAATCCAAACGATGAACAGAAACATACTTGAACTCGTGTGCGTCAGGTCCCCACGACTCTCGGGACATGTTCATCGCCAAGATGGGGATTATAATGATATCGCCTTTGCTGATCCTACGTAGGAATGAGACGTACAACAGGAAACATGTAGCAAGACGGGTACCTGATAGAATTATGGACAACGCCATATTTGTCTGTGTATGGCTTCTCGACGGGTATCACATCATCTTTCATTGCCATGCGCAGAGTAGCTGGAACAGATGGGTACACGCGGAATGTTTCTCTCACGACAGCATCGAGGTAAGGAAGTGCCATGAGTTCATCCATGGACGGAGTTTCGGTGTTGACAGCAAGGAGCTCTTCCCTGAGTTTCACTTGAATTTCAGGAGCCTTCGCGAGTGCATAGAGTGCCCAAGTTGTCGTTGTGCTATTGAACCGTGCATGTACGTGACTCCATGATCTAACAAAATAGCATGAAGCCGTACCTGGTAGTTTCATGACCGGCGGCTAAGAACGTAGGAAACTCTGCCGACGAGGGCATCAAAAATTAATACTTATTACCCTCTGGGGGAGGACGCACGCGCCAACACATCTTCGTCGGACAACCTCTGACTCTCGGGGATATCAGTCGCCATGTTCGCCTTCACCAGCAGCGACAATAAATCTCGACCACCTAAACTGTTCTTTTCGATTTCACCGTTTTCTGTTGCACTTGCGCGAGCAGCCGCTTTGGCATGTGACAGTAGTTCTCTACCAATGCGTGACATCGAACGACGTGCATCACGAATTCTGCGCACTTTTTCGCTTGGCTGTCACGAAGAACATAGAAATAAGCACATTATTCAATGTCAAGGTTTCATGACACTGACCACGATACGTAATAAAGGAACTCGCGCTTGCGAGAGAGTGAGCATGTCCTGCCTGTGTGCACTTTCGATCATGGTAGCAAAGGCAATGTGAAGTTCATTCGATTCCCCGTTTGCAGTGAGGGCATCAAATTGGTAATTGAAACCTAGCATATGTCAGTGGCGTCCACCCAGGTCTCGACGGAACGTATTTCACCTGCAAGACCAATGATGTCGAGCGTCGTCCTACCCAACCATGTCATTACATCGATACGTGCACCAGAAGTTGTTCCAGTAGGATGCTTGGCAATCTCGTATGACCATACATCACAAAGCTGGCAGTACATTGATTAGAGCAAGGGATGAACAAGAGGAAACAACAGGTACTTGGATAGCTTTTTCAATGAAGATGTCTGTGAGCCCCCGAATTTGTGCCAGACCGAATGCGGGATTCTACACGTCAATTGGATGCCAATCAGGGGTAGTGGGTGTGCTCCAGAATGTAATCACCATAATGTGTCTCTATTGAGACAACCGAAGTTTCAGTGGCCAGGGCGACAAAAGAAAAACATGCTAACCTGCCGGAGATGATGAGCGCCTTCAACGAAGATGAGACCTGTTCTGGGTAGTAAGCAAATGAAAAGTAGATGAGATTATATCCCACCCTTGTCAAGGATCTGTGATAGGATGTACCGATACGGAGGGGATTTTTGGTAGTCATTGCTGTGGGTGAGAACATGGTTGATAGCCCGGGCATCCACGGTGAACAGCGCGTGAAGCTAGAGGACAGCCAAGTTAGTTTCATGGACGAAGTCATCATTGGACGTAGTACGTTGAACAAACCCCCGCATCTTAGTGTGTTCCCGTAAAGTTTTAACCATTCTTCTTGTAACTCGGAGACTGAGTCCTAGAAGCAAGCAACCGTGACAACGTTTGCGACACGGTCCGTGATGACAACGGTTGTGACATACAGCATTAAAAAAATCCGGTATATTGCCATAAATCCTGCTTGTTGCTTTTGGACCACGTAGATGGCGGATAGGAGAAGTGAGTTGACGATACACAAACTGGGTGACTGTCCAAAGTCCGAAGGCAATGACAGAAGTGAATGCGGCGATCAACAGTTTTCCGATTGCGTTCATGTTCTCGCGGAACCAAATGGCAGGAGGGAAGGTACACGATATGGGTCTGGTGGACCCGCCTTTAATAATAATCCAGGTTCCGAGGAGCTCCCGAGATCTGGCGGCGTTAGGTTGGGGCGACCTGTCATGTTGAAGGTTGCCAATCATAAGGTATCTTACTCAAGTACTTGAAGTTGCGATGTTCGATAGAAAATTGTCAATGAATTCAGAATGAGAGACTCTCAGAGCCCTTCGAAGTAAACTGGTGCTAACCCTCGTGGGTGTCTGGCACGAGTATGGGAATATTGATTTGGGTGAAACATGCAGAAGAAGTAACAACTGCTCATCACGGACACCAACACCAGGAGGGCAATGAAACTTGTAATGGTGGAGCACATAAGGTAAAGTCACAAGTAGAAGTTAGAGCTCACTAGCATCTGGCGATGACCTTATGTTGAGCGCGACTAACAACGTGGCGTTTCGTAAGGGGGAATGTTCATAGTATGGGAAAGTCGCACTCGGCGACTCGACGGCGAATGGATCTCATGGTTTCGTTTCCCTGTCGCCGCGGAGTCAGCGGTGCTGCGTAAAGCAGAGAACGACTTCCCTTGGGGTTTCCCGGAGGAGTCTTGTATACAATTCGCACCTTGTACGGTTGCCGGCCATGTAGATAGCCTAGTTAACCCCGGTTCTCACCGAGAGATCGCGAGATCAAGCGATGCGATGTCTTGATCGGAGCTGAATTTAACCAAATCTCCGCATATGGCCCGTTCGGGTAATCTCTGACATTACAAAAAATAGTCGCCCATATGAACAAGTAACTTGCACGATGATAGGTTCGTGCAAGGACGTCACAGAGAACCGCTTGCAACTGAAACTCTCACGTGTTGCCAAACCTACACTAATTCACTTTTGCTGATTCGCACGCCGGCTCAAACTCTGTACTCGTCATGCATAACTTCCTCCTTCCCTGCAGGTTCGCGCTCCGGCCGCCATCACAGCCCACCTCTCCACAGGAAACACTGCACGACCCCGGATTGTGACTCAATCACCCGCGATGACGCAGATGACGCAGTGTTGCTCTTGTACCATCGGCAGCACGATGACCAGCAGCGCACCACACGGAGTCACTTCGCCGCAGTGACTGGTGTTCATAGCTTGGCACATGTCAGCCCAATAGCATTGTCGATATAGCGTCTAACGATATTAGTCCAGCTGGTGTAAACTAGTCTGTGAAATTAGCCGACCCACGCCAGTAGACAAGGTAGTCCATCTTCACGCCACAAGGAGAGGTTTAGACCATCCAGGGAGCAGACTGCTGCAAGTCTGGATGAGTAGGACGAAACATCAAGAGTAGCAGGAGTAGCAATGAATACGTTCAGTCGTTGGAGTATTTCATGGACGATACAAAGATTCGTTGTACCCGAGAAAAAGTATAATGTACAAGCCCAGCATGGCGATGGACCAACAGCAATGAAATCAGTATGAATTGACTACATCCATGTTCAATATTGTATCGTGACCAAGGATTGATAGGCCTGTACGTCACGATACTACCCGCGTGCGTGATACTCCCTACATAACCAGATCGTAGAAAGATTGTTAGTAGTCGAGATAACCGACGCGACGAAACATTCAACCTACCTTTGTCTACGCAGAACAGCAGGCTCTGCGTGGGTGGTGGTACCATTGGTACGTTTGGTGTGCTTTTGTACCGTCTGATCAGCTTTTCGTAGATATGTTTCGTAGAAGAAGTCGATAAACAATAGTAGATAGCTCAAGATGATCCCACCCCCGACGATTCCCGCAGTTGGCGTACCGCTACACCCACCCATGTGGGGGAGATATCTTGGGAAGAAATTGTACGCGGCATACTGATAACCTAATGAGATACAACCCTGTGTAAGATCAGATACAAGGATACTTGGACACTCACTGGCGAAGGCAATGGATGCTAGGATGACCATGAATTGGACAATCTGCATGGTCGTGAGGTATCTCTTCCACTGGTCATTGAACGTGAACCATGCGCCATTGTCGGTGATGATAGAATCCTTACCCATGGTTTGGAACCACCTGCAGAGGCGTAGTAGTAGTAATCTATAAAAAGCCATGCGTCTGAGTATCGGGAAAATCTTCAAGGGTGTGGTGGTACGTACACATCAACACGTGAATACCAAGGTTGAGGAATGCCGCAATCCATACCGCTGTTGCTCGACCATTCAGTTGGACGAACGCCAGAACCGCTGTGGCTGCGTGGTGATACACATGCAAGAAGGCTATACGGTCGGAGGATCAGGATGACGAGTCTGCAGTGCGAATGCGAGATGCCCACATAGAGGCTTTTTCTTCAAAGCTAAAAAGACAGTGTCGATAAACTCGTAATACTTGAAATAGTAGTTCATCATCAAATAGAACTCCAGTCTCTACCGGGAGGTCACAGTTTTAGTTTACTCGGACGCCGTTGTAGAATACCCACCGTCGTGTAGGCCTCTGTCGCACATAGCGAGCCGTACGTCCCTATTTCAGGTTTCAGCCAATTCGAGAATGCCTCTTCGCCAATGAGTGCGAAGAGAATCAGACTGCCGACACTCAGTGTGAGATTATGTGCCCGGAACAATGTGGTCAACTTCAGAGGCGACTTGTCCTTCATGGTTTTGCGGGTCCCAAACACGACCATGAGATATGTCACAGTCATACTGATGACCGCGGACCATGTGGAGAACGGAGTCGTGCCTGGTATATAGGATTTAAGATGTGGTGGAATGCGGTGAGCAGGTACAATAGAAAGGATATAGTCTGCGAGGTAGGGCATGGTGAGCACAAGGGCTTGGGTGGGAATCAATCCGAGCCAGCCACTTGTATACCCTCCATATCGAAATCTGGGAAGCGGAATGTTTCGATTATGTGACGCACTCTGGCCGCCTAATCAGATAAATGAAAGAACGTCGCGGGATGTTCAGTAACAATATCAAATTTTAGGCCATGCCTTTACGTACCTTTGAGGACCAAAACGTCGTATCGCCAACACCGCAACCCCCAATACGATGGCAAGCACGGATCATTGATAAAGCAATGGATTCCTACAGCCAACTCAGAGTCCCTAGTAAGACATCTGGTCAGGTGAAATGATCGAATGCTGATACGCTGCAAGCACTGTGATGCGACCTGGTTCAGTATTGCATATTATGTGTGAACGGGTTGAACCGTTTACTAGAAGCGAGTGTACTTGATTTACTTAGTAGATGGTTCGAGGCCAGTTGAAACTTGAAACGCTTCGGTGCGGCCGAACTTTAGGAAGCTGTTGTGACCCAGCCCATTCACCAAGCCTCTGAGATTGGGCAACACGTGGCTATTTTATCTTCGTACTGAAACACTCACACCTGATCTTCTTTCTTTCCCTGTAAACTGGTTCCCTGGATCTGACTTGAGTCGGTTCCCCCCGAACTTGTTGCTCGAATTCGAAGTCAGTGATCTGCCGCCGTTTCTCCGTACGAGTCCGATTTGACAGCACGGAAAGGTCCGGACCTCCGACGGGGTTCTGCGTCTTCAAGTTGACATCCCTGGTATTGAGTCCGACTTCGATTGACACCACCCACGGCACAAGAAGTCTGAATACGCGGGTGTGACCATGAAGGACTTGTATGCAAGTTGACTGACCCCACGTAGTGACTACTTCATTATCATCAACAACCCAGTTGCACCACTTTGTGTCCACCTTCTTGATTGTGGAAATCCAAACTGCCGCCATCCCGTTCGTCATTCTCGTTCGTTGTGCTGGCACACCGTCTTCGATGACAATGCAGCCTTCATGGTAATGAGGGAGGAAGGAGAGGCGACGCATTGGCGTCGTCGTCGTGCCCGTGCCACGGCTTGGTGGCAGCCCAGACGTTGTGCGCCGCTGCGTCCTTCATCATTATCACGTCTTCGTTGTCATCGATGATGTGGCTGGGAGCCGCGGCAATGAGGATGGCGTGCAAGTGACCAGCAGCGAGGCGATAAAGGCGGACACTCGGTGCGCACCTCCAAGTCTGTATCCATGTGTGGGATATGTCTTCTATCGAAAAGGGCGAGGCCGAGGCCATACTACTCGTGCCATCATGTCGTTGTATCTTGTCGTCGATTTCGGAGGGAGAATTGCTGACTTGAGTGCAATGCGGTGATCGCCGTTGTTACGTGCAGGAGAAACACCAATCCGGCTAGTCTAGGGGGTACGCTGACGACAGCGGGGAGGATTGAGTCAACTGCCGATCACGATGACAGCGTGCATCAAAGCACTCCCCAACTGTACTCTTGACTCTACAATTTCCATCACTTATCGAAACGGAGCCAAGTGGTACCTACCTACCAAGTAGTTGGTTTGGCTATGCTGTCAGGTTGGGATTCTCACTTAACAGTAAGACATTCAAACACTGAACCCGAGATATGAACTCCTCCGAGTCACCGCGTTACAAATGTTCTCCGAAAATGAGATTCGCAAGGTCGAGCTTTCGATGGAACTCAAGCGTCTCCGTAAAACACGAGATGACTTTATCTGGCCCAAGCCAATGGGCTCTCTCCCGGTGCTTGGCAGGACTACCTGTAAGCGACGGCCTCCCTTCTCGCATCAAACGTGGGCTAATGACGACGGAGATTATTGTGATTCCAGATATAGTCTCGGGCGGTGATCTGTATTTCCGGTGTTAATCATGACACAGGCCAGCGGACGCGAACTGTTGCTCAAGCACACCGTTGATCGGGATGCTTGGCATCATTCTTGTGTCTAGAACTTTATCGCCTACTAGGGGTTTAATCGGCTGGTTACTTACAGCTGCTTGTCATGGATCGTGTGGGTATTTTCCGTGGAGAGTTTCTGCATATCTCCGAGAAGAAACTTGTCTCACCAAGCGAACAACTTCGGGCCACGCCCATGAACGAATTTGGGTCATTAAACGTAGACCTCCTTTAGTAGATAGGTCGGTCGTCTCATTTCGGAACATAGTTGATACACACAGTTGTTCCAGACTTGCATACAAAGTGGCCGTGTCGAAGAGAGGAATCTTGGTTCAAGTGTTTTCAAATTGACTCTGCCCGAGGATGTTCTTGGAATTAGATCCACACCTTATCCTGAATGGAAGCGCGATATCTCCACTCGGTGTTTGGTCTTAGAACAGACCAAGGAGTCAATGGTGTAAGAGGTTGTGCTGGTGTACAATTATCTCGTGTAAATAGATCACTTTCTTGCACCTGATAAACAGGTTTATCATTAAAGTTATTTTGATCAGATGTCCATGGAGCCAACAATCCCGCGATCGATGACTTCTAACTTGTTCAAGTTGGCACGCCGTTGCTCTTCAATGACTCCACTAAAGGGTTCAATCCACCACCTATCCTCCTCGGCAACATCTCTCCATCCACCCGCCAGAAATCGTCGATACACGGCCAGACTGTCTGATGCGTGCCGCAATGCGTGGGGGTATACCCAGTGTGGGGGAGGCGACTTGTGCGAGTACGAACCCATCTCTGGGGGCTTTGAGAAACCTTCGCAAGCTAGCACGATTGCGGGCGGGACGGTAATGCGTCCTATCTTGAAACACATGAGTGATACGCTGAAACAGTGCAAAGTCGTCTCATCTGATTCATCCTTGGAGAGAGAGCTCGGAAGCCAGGAAAGATTATTCCGGCTGGAATGATCTGATTCACCCCTTGCCTTCGTCTCTTTGTGGTGGAGTCCCAACTTGCCAGATGTGGGGTTCTCGCGTGGTTTCGGCGATGTAAACTTGCACACAAGATACAACTTCAAAAATCCATGAGGACCGCTGGGGATCGCACACTGAAAAACGGATGACTTACCCACTTATGATTCCACGCTCCGATCGACATAGTCATCTTGTATCTCGCAAAGCGTGGGATCTCTCGAAGAAAATGATAGTGTGTCGCTAAATATTATGGGTGTTAAGAATTTCCGGAAGTTACGGTTGATGATTCGCTCACAACCCAGAGCAATCGATCCCCCCGCATTCACAAACGTCGACCAGGTCGTAAGCCCAAACTTTGAAAGTGCGCTGTCACGCGCCTAAACGGTTTGTCAGGACCCATGCTTGACTCAAATAGTGGCACGTGAGTCATGCCTTTGCATATGTAGAATTGTTGACGTGTCCAAACCAATCCGTTTCATCTGGACCTTCTCGGTTTTGAGTAACTAATGCCATGCAACGGGTTCTGGTGTTAGGACTCACTTGCCCATGACCTGACTGTAGCGGTGAAGTTAAATGGATTGGCTCCGACGGGGCAAAAGGACTCGAGCTGAGTAACAACTGATTTGTGTCGAGTTGCGGAAGGTCGCAGTAAGAGTATATGGCAGAGAGATAGGTATTGGTATTTGTATTTCGCGATCCCCCATGGCAAGAGCACATTGGCTGCATCATCCTTCACCATTAGTGCATTTTCTGAAAACAGCAAACACGAGTTCGTACCGTGCCAAATCAGGGGAAGAGATCGAGCATTGATGAACAAAATCAGGCAGATTATGGTGCCAGTGATGTGGAGGAAGGGAAGTGCAAGAATGACACTTGAAAGCCTTTGTATAACATCACGGTAATCTTGATGCCAATCTCTCGGGTACTCGTGAATCAGTGAGCATAAAGGAAAGGTCAACATGGTCTGGATCGTCTTGTGAAAACTGGAATACGGAAAAAGAGGAAGTTCAATTAGGCTTACCAGATATGTAGCTGCATGCCAGTGGGTCGGCGTTTAGAGAAAGACTCATGCATGTCCGTGACGTCCGCGGTATACCCTAACCGTGACGTTATTGCGACGGTTCAAATCGCTCAGAGGGGGTTGTCAGTCTAAATTTAGTAAATTGCCCACTTGAACCCTCTCAGGCTGCAGTGCGACTCAGGCAGGAGACGACCCTCGTTGATTTGGCCCACGTAGCAAACTCACAGTTGTCTTTGGTCACCACCCCTGGCTTGTTCTATGTCGGTATCTTTCACTTCAGTAAGCACCCCACCCTTCCTAAATTGCCCAACGATGCTGACACCTTCTCAGTGAAGTATATCCCCTCATGGCTCCCTGGAGCTGGATTCAAGAGAAAAGCAAAGGAACGTGCGGCTGTTGTACGAGATCTTGTGGAAATTCCTCACAATTATGCCAAGTCTCAGCTGGTGAGTTATCTGGCGAGTTATGCTGAAACACTGAGCAGTTCTGAGGCGGCTGGCATTGCACTACCTTCTCTGACGTCTCGCATTATGAGCCAGCTTGACCTTACAGAAGCACTAGAAGACAGTGTTAAATGGGCCTCTGCATCAATGTATCAAGGTTTGATGACAACCTGATCGTCTTGGTACCATTGTTAAATAGCCCAGCTCGACCATAGGTAGTGCTGACACCGTTGAGAGTCTCATGTTCATGCTAATACTCAAATGTCCCTTTCAGCCTAATTTTATTTGCTATGCCTTTTCCTCGCTATCTGCATGTCATGAAGAAAGCGCAACAGGAACGTGACACCATTGTCGGGACTGGCCGGTTGCCCACATTTGTAGACCGACATTCTTTACCGTACTTGGAAGCCTTGTTTAACGAGCTCTGAAGCTGGCATACTCCTGCTCCAATAGGTTGTTAAGTTCCGATTCTTATGTCACCTTGATCTTACGATTTCGCAGCCATGAGACGCACGTGAGTCGACGATGAGTATGAGGGGTATTTTATCCCAGCAGGATCTTATTTGCTAATCAATGGAAGTGAATATTCCTCCCAACACCCATGTGTATCCCAGGGTGATGCTTCGTGATGATAAACCTACTCGGTTCCTTCAAGCCCGAGCGGTTCCTTGGAGATATCCAGAGGCTCGTCGCGGAAGTATGTCCTTTAGTTTGGGATGCACGTATGAATCAATTTCCGCCACCTGGGGTGAAAAACAAGTTGATCTGGTAATCGTGTCTACAGGGCATGCCTAGGTAAGGTGTCCTACTTTTGGTTGGATACGTCGCGTCTGAATCAGCTGACTTGACGCTTAGGCTATTTCCTCACACATTCCTCTGTTCGGCCCATGTGCGCCCAATCCCTTGCGGTGTTCGAAATGTGTCGAAAACGGAGTGGAAATCACCTGAGTACAATCTCGTGGGGAGATCATTTGTGTGAGTGGCAATGGCATTCCATGTTCTGTGGGGGTTCTTGATATTGATGTGACGTCTTCTAATCAGCTGAGGCGGACATCTCATCCGCCAAGAATGTCGCCTCTCATAGCGGACCCCAAACGGCGATCGCATCCAAATAACAACTTGAACTTGAGAAAATATCTATGAAAACCGGATTCAGAATCACCGCCCTCCTCTTACGTAGTCCAGCCATCTTCCGTTTCGGCGGTCCGTCTGCCTTGATCATGACTAAATGCTGAACTGGAATATTGCGCTTTGGTTCACCCAACTCGGACGACGGTGTTGAACAACCAGAGACCGACTCCAAGGACACCTCTGACACGAATGAATTTCACATTGATAACACAAGAATTGAAAAGTCTTCTATCTGAAATCGCAAGATAAGAGATAAGAAGACAACCTGGTCACTTTGTTCTACAGGACGGCATGCATGTATATCAGCCGAATTCCGAAACGAAGTGGTCGGCATATTTCCCTTGTACTTAGACAAAATTTCATAATTTAGATTCGTATTCGTTGATGTGCATGACGCGAAGTCGTTCGCTTGGTGGAACAAATTTCTCTTCGGAGATATGCGGAACACCTCCGCTGAGAATGCCCACACGACTCATGGCAAGTAACTGCGGTCAATCAGCGGAATAAACATAGAAGAACAAGTTCACGGAACTGACGTTATGAGCGGCGTTGCTATGTTCGTGTACGCCGCCAAAGAATCCTGCCGTGGCATCCCGGCCGACGTGTTTGAGCAACAGTTCGCGTCCGCCTGGATGGGCATCCAAAAAATCTTGTACGTCATGGATAAAACCGGCAATACAGATCACCGCTCGAGATTCGGCCTGGGATTGATCTCCGCCATCATTAGTCCGCGTTTCCCACGGAAAGGAAGGCCGTCACTTACAGCTAGTCCAGCTAACTACCGGGAGAGAGCCCGTAGGTTGGGGCCAGACCAAGTCATCTTGTGTTCTACGGAGTCGTTTGAGTTCCATCGTAAGCTCGCCCTTGCGAATTTCATTGTCGGAGAATTTCTGTAACGATGTAAGGAGTTCACATCTCGGGTCGAATGATTGGATGACTGACTTTCAAGTGACTGGCAATCCCAACCTTATCGCATAGCCAAATCAACCACTTGGTAGGGTCGTACTGGTACCACTTGGCACCGTTTCGATAATCCATTGGAAATTGGTGATGGAAATTGTGGTAGCCTTCTCCAAAAGTCAAGACCGCAGTCAACAAGTGGTCTCTCGGCGAGTGCTTGTCGTCATATGGCGTGTCCCCTATCCAATGAGCTACCGAATTAACACAGGAAGTTCCCTAAGAAGAGGAAGATAAACCTTCTCTAATACGATAGCCATCGGAATATAAAGACTAACCTGGTGTATGAAGAAGACCCTCACCAGCGCACCGTAGACGAAGCCACCTTGCCAATCCCCCCAGCATAACCCAGCGACCATAGTTGGGAAGATCACCGCGGTCAACAAGGCTAGCCAGGGATAGTGACGGGATTGCCACATGACAACAGGATTAGCCAGGAGATCGCTGATATCGACTTTGCCGTGCTTGCATCGTGGTTTGAAGATAATCCAGCCGACGTGCGTCCAAAAAAAACCGCTTTTCGCATTGCAAGGATCGAGATCGGTGTCCGTATACCTATGGTGTGCGCGGTGAAGTCGAGACCATTCAAGGATAGATTCCCTGACGGCAGAGGTAGACAGAACTGCAAGGATGATCTGGAGGGTAAGTGTAGCGTTGTATGACCGATGTGACCACAATCGATGATAGCCCGCCGTTATGCCTATGACGCATCAATCGCCCACCGGCGAGTATTCAATTCGTCCACTTACCCAGTCCAGACATGAGACCGAATATCACAGTCCATATTACTGTTTCGCGCCGAGGAGGAGTATACCATGCACAGAGGGCAGCAAGTATAGGCATGATGATCGTCACCCAGAAATGAGCCCATTTTACTTCTTTCCACCAGTTGGACCAGGTAACTGGTGGACGCACTTTTTGGCTGCGAAGGGTGTATGAAACGTAACTTTCCGACCCATTCCTCTCCAATGATTGCGCTAAGGAAACAGGATCGCTGAGCGGTTCGGGCATGATGGTAGTCGACAAGGTGTTTGTCACATCATTTATTCGCATCGTGTTGACAGAAACTTTCGAAGTGGAACTCACCGTACTTCATATCAGGGCACGTGCAAACAAGAATGGAGCGATGCGGGCCGCAGAAACGGCGATATATTATTGCTTCTCGGGGACAGAACGTCCCGTCCGGATTTAGGCCATTCTGAGATCTAAAATCTAGCCAAGCGATTATACTGGTATTTATTGTTCCGAGTCAAGCATCCGTGACACAGTGAAACGGCCCATATCCTTGAATCTGAAAGAATTAGTTTCTGATCTCAGCCTCATTTTGGAGAGAACTGTTAGAAATTTCACCTACTCGACACTGATGTTTCATCGAATTTCTTTTATCACTCCCGACCGATTCCTTCGAGACCGCCGTGTCGCCAAATCTCAGCGTTGATCTGCATTCGACTTGTTCACGACGTCGGTAGCTTCTTTGACGACATTGCGATGGCGGTTACTCAGGAGGAACATAGGCAAGGATGCTAAGTCAGTTCTCAAAGTTTTGTACGACCACAGCGACGCTCAGCATAACGTATGCTCCTGTTAAATCAGCCTTGCACTGCCGTCGATCACTATTGTCAGAAGTTACTTTGCGTCAGCACATTCCTTGGATTTGTGTCTTCCGTCAAGCCATAGGTTTCCATGATCTAGTCCGTAGTCCAGGCTCGCGATTTCATTAGAATACATCTTAACGAATCTAGGTCCCTTGTGGAACAATGTGACTTATAATGTCAGCCAGATCATTCGCAATTGACCTCAGTTGTGTCTACTCACACTGCGTCATTTCGTACTTGCGGTTTGCCCTACTCATTTTATTCTTTCGTGCATCAGGTGGCTACAGTACTGATATTGGTAATTGCACAAGCACGTATCAAGGTCTGCCCACCTATGAAGACTGATACCCGTATCCCCACGTCATCGTCGTCGACCGCGGTGGTTGGGATCCCGTGGCAGCTACGTCATCGTCGTGACGCCACGGTGGGTGCGTCGACTACGACATAGTCGTAGTGGCCGGAACGCCACTGTAGCTATGTCGTCGTCGTCGTCGGTGGTGATGCATCGTTGGCCTGTCGTGGTCGCGTCACGTTGTACGACCCATCACCGGCGGCGGCGGTGGCTGGTTCAGGCGGCGACGACGACGACGTTGGCGTGGTGGTGGAGGCTACGACTGCGTCGTCGTTGTGGTGGTGACGCCGTGGGTGGCTGCGTCAATGCGTCACTCACTGTGGGCTGTGGGTCCTGGTGGTGATCTATCACTGGTGGAACTCTGGCCCATCAGCAACAGAAAAAATTGCTAGGCCTTGCAAGGAATCGAAGATCCGCTGTCCCTACCGCGTATTCTTGAGGTGACAGGTACGTCACAAGGTGGCGGGAGGCAGCGGCGGCGGGTGTGGCGACCCCACGGTGTGCCCACTGTCAGCTGACTAAAAACTTGGCGACTGGAGACCCGCCAACTTCCGGTCCACGGTCCACCTACCTCACTCCATAGCAATAGCCGTTGATTAAAGATGGCGGTATTACCTGTACCCGTGCGTTTCCCTAGTATCCATCCTGAGGACGTCGGAGATGTTATATCCTTGCAGAGGAGCAAGCGTCGGGATGGTCGACGAGACGAATATGGTATCGCAAGAAAAGTCAAAGGCATGCCCACCCTCTCACTTTGCCTCGCAAACCCCGTCTAGCCTCAAACGATGTCATCGGGATGGGATTCCTTTGGGAATACCAACACGTCTACCACCTTTCTCGCCGTTTGCGCCACTGGCGTGACACGGAGATCGTCTTCCCAAGTAGAGCGAAGGCGTCAAGACGCGTTCTCATTTTCTTTCGTCACGGTTCGACATTGACAGCAGCCACTGGAGCTTTGGGGGATGGACCAGACAAGAAAACAGGGGTGCAATATGTGGTGGCTGCCGGTGTCAACTTGTGTCTGCATATGAAGAGACGGAAGTCCCGTCCGCTCTCTCTCTCATTCCTACCAGCGGCACCTTCGGGAGCGGATACGATTCGAACCGAATTAGAACATACGCTGGATATATACCTCAAGGTGATGGAACTTACGAACTTCTCCGGGTGTTTGTGCGGTGGTTCCTGTTACCGTTGTGTCGCACGTGTACGCTGACTTCTATGCCACACACCACTTTCTAGGGAGAATCTCCCAGACATAAGGGCTGCGCAACCTCGGACGTGTAGCGCGTGTTTGTCAGCATCCAACTATCGAGGGGTTGTAGACGACGTGTGTTCTGTTGTGTTCTCTCTCTTGACATTCGCCATTGATCTCCTGGGTGTCACACCATTTCTGTAGTGTTGGAAGAATCGATGGCATCCTAATTCAAGAGATAAGACTGTTTCGGCACCGATGGGGACCGTGATTGGTGACAAGGGGTCGTAACCTTGTGGAATTCGTGCCGGACGCAATCAACACGGTCGACAACGGACAGGTTGTCGAATTCAGGAATAAAATATCGTTTACTTATGCTTTTATCTAGGATGATATCCCCATCGGGCCAGCGATTTGAAGCAGCTGAAAAGGACGCACCGACCGGATGGCGATTTTGGTGATTGGAAAAGAGAATATGATAAAGGAGGTGATGATGAAAGTAGGTATCTCTCAGAGATCGATGCTATGTAAGTCTCAAGTGTCAAGTCTCAAATTATAACTGAGGATTGGGGAACATGTGATGCCCATGATGGGCCAAAAAGATTGATCCGTTTGCCTTGGCTCTTGAGACCACAGATGATGAAGTCTCGCCATTGCAGTCTTTACCATTGTGTGCTGGTTTGAACACATTCTGTGGTGAGGTTGTTTACGATGATTGGGATCTTTATCTGAGTTTGAATGTCATGCAACACCTTGACTCGGAACGACGAGTACACGGTCATGGTGAGTGCATCATTGTACTCAATGCATGACTTGACCTTGCGCAGCAAAAAACCTCATTAGGCGCAGGTCAAGTATAACCATTATCATCCGCTTGTTTTGTCTATCTTCGGGCTCACCCATGGAATAGCTTCCGAAGACACGGATATAGCACGTGCTCATTACCGTGTAGTCACTGAATGTGTTCGACTACCTCAGCCCGTCAGCAGCTCTCAGCCCTTCTCATATCGAACATCTTCTAACCGGGCCCTACTTTTACTATCTTCGGCTTTCGGACCAGCCAAGCGGTCCATTCATGAAACAAACAAGATTATGGCAGCTTCGATAACCATCAACCAAAGCACGAGCGAACCACAGAGATGGTCGGGGTTCAATGCAAAACATAGCCCAACTCATCCTTTCGATACGTTCTACGACGTGAACATCAGCAATCTCCACCACATCTCCCATTACAATTTTTACCACGCATGTCGCTCATATAATCCGCCCTGGCCGAAAAGGAATCTAAAACACGATCCTTGCATATTCCACGTGTTAGCTAGTAAGGACGATCGTCCTCAGGAACTGCATCGTTTGCTCGCTCACCCCGTCTTCAAGCGGCAGTATCTCGAGCGAGCCAAAATATGGTGTTCTCATGTCCCACACTTTTGCACCTTGCGGACCATTTAATCCAGCTCTTGGGTGGCGAAAAGGACGTTGCTTCTTTCACCCCCAGACCCTAGAGCAGAACATGATTGCCAAGTATCCGATCGGTTCTAGTGCCAAGATTGGCCATGGCGTCACTGGCGTGCCGGGGAGGTTCCACAATCAGCATGTTGTTTTGCTGACCGGTTCGACGGGCGGGTTAGGATCCTACCTACTTGCATCCTTGTTGAGCCACGAGGATGTCGGGCTCGTATATGCATTCAACCGACCTTCCAGGATGGGCACGATCCAACAACGACAGTACGTTGCATTCGAGGACCGCGGACTTGACACCACGCTCCTCGGCTCCGCTAAGCTCGTCTATATCGAGGGCGATACATCCATGCCGGACTTGTCGCTCGACGATTGGGCATACACAGAAATCCAAGATTCGGTGACGGTGATCATACACAATGCCTGGCAGCTCGATTTCAATCTATCGTTGTCGTCTTTTGAGCCCCACGTGAGGGGGACGCGTCACTTGATCGACCTTGCGCGCGGGTCCATGTGGGCCGCTAAGCCGAGGTTCTTATTCACTTCGTCCATTACATCGGCTCAGGGATGGGATAGGAGTGGAGGTGCATTCCCCGAGGAGGTGCATTATGATGAGGTGGTAGCTGTGGGGTCGGGCTATGGTGCGAGCAAGTATGTCTCTGAGCGGGTACGCACTCCTTCATCGGTAATGATCCAATATCTCATCATATTTACCGTGACAGATCCTCGCGACGAGTGGGTTGGCTTTTACGTCGTTCAGGATCGGACAGATTACGGGTGGCGCGCCGCGGGGCGCATGGTCGACTTCCAACTGGGTCCCTATGATCGTCAAGTCGAGCATCAGCTTGGGCGCGCTTCCCGAAGCCCGGGGCGTAAGTTGATCCTACTTTTTTTTTTTTTTTCATGTCTGACCTCGCTTTTCTAGGTTATCTCATGGCTCCCTCTACACGCTGTGTGCAATACAATACTAGACGTAGCGTTCGCGAACGAGGAACCTCCCATTGCTGTGAACCTGGTCCATCCGCAGCCGAGCACATGGAAGTCTGTCATGCGACACGTTAGCGAGACCTTATATAACAAGCGTTTAACCCCATTTTGCCTCCCGCTGATCCCATTCACTCAATGGGTGGAACGACTGGAAGAACAAGCGATGAGCCTAACCGAGGCCGAGGAGAATGCTCGACGTATGGTCCGTCTTAGGGTCAAGTTCTCTCTGAGATTGCGTGCTGGCGTTCTTCTCTCCCCCCCTTTTTTTTTGCTTTTCCGTGGTTGATACTTAGCCCGCGATAAAACTTCTCGGGTTCATGCACGGCCTAGCTCAAGGTGACGCGGCACTGCGTCGCCACACGAATACATCGGAGGACATGTCCAAAGACATGGACGAGATTGCTGGCCAACCAAGGTTTGCGACGGACATCGCGCAGCGAGTAAGCAAGGCGATGCGGCATCTCGAGCCACTCTCGGCTGAGGACGTAGAACGGTGGATAGAATATTGGGCGTCAGTGGGCATGTTTTAAATTGCCCCAAGGAAACTTTCGAACGGCGTAATATACTGTAACGTGTAATACTATTGTTTGCAGTGATATGCGACACGAGTGGAACAAGTTCTAACTCGGTGTATTGAATGACCCGCGTCGCCCTGTTTCCGGTCTTCCGAGGAATGGCCGAAGTGGCCGAGCTTAGCATTTGAGTCCAACCATGCTCAGGTGTGCGTGAACGCCGGACACGATTGACAACCAGGTAGCTGTAAGCGACACAATTTACCCCCGGATTTGAACAAGTGGTAGTGAAACAGCCTGGTAATGAACGTGTACCTTCACGCGCAAGCACAGTTATTGTGCCCTCACACAACGGCAAGGGTGACGACGAAACGGCCGGGTATCTTACTGGCGTTCGCATGTCTCCGTCCTGCAAATTCTCTGTATAACCCGTTCACTGTCCCGCTTGCTATCGGACGTGTGCATTTTTGTTCTGCTGAAGGACGCGGTCCCGAATGGGATGTGACCGGTCCAGGAACACCAAAGAAGACAAGCGAGCGTGACGATCGCGCGTCGTGGCGACTTGAGATAAGGGCATCCAGGGGTGGCAAGAATGCGCAGCGCCGGGTCGTGCGCAGAACCATGTTTCGTTCCTTGTCGTTCTGTAGGAGGGGGGCAGCTTTCAACGCGCGTGCAAGGTAGTTACCAAAGCAAAGCTGAATAACGACACTTACTGCGATGAAAGAAAGATTATATTTAGCCGACGCGATCCTAATAGTATATGCGTTCGAGTGATCGACGAGATGCTTTATGGTCGATCTTGGGAGTGAATTAGCACCTACGAGTCCAGGTAAGCATATCGTTAAAGAGAGGTATGGCGAATGTGTTGGGTAAATATTCTGATGCCCACTGGTAGCGAACTAGTGGAAAATTGCCCTGGGTTGTACCATGATGATATCGGGGCCATGAATCACTGGCACAACTTGGAGTAGGCTGCATGGGTCACAGGACCAGTAACAACATACCATCGCATTTCTCAAGGAGGACGCACAGAAAGTTGTAAGTAGTCAAATAAATGTATTGGCAGCAGACTCTCCCACAAAGAACGCCTCAGAGGAATGCAAGCCCGTCCCTTTACGAAGTAACAAGGAAAAGTGGTGCCGAACGGGCGATGTCAGTGCGAACCCAAGTTGGGTCGCTCAACGCTCTGCACCGTCGTTTCTCTTCATTGGCGTTTTTGATTGTGGAAGAATCAAAGAAAAGAAGAAAAGAAGAGGAAAAAATATATATATCTACGAGGGCAACGCGTGTGAATGTGTTACATAATATATACCCCTGTGTGGAGTGGAGGACACGTCATGCTCCACTTATTAACTAGGCGATCTGAAGGCTGCGAGTTCGACCCTCGCGGTGGGCTAATGGTTTTTGTCTCTTGCTCCAATTGTGAAATCGATCTAGTCTTCCTCGTCCTCGTCCGGAACGAGTTTTGAAGCGACCTCCACCTCGACATCCAGCCCCGCAACATCCGCAGGCTTCTCACCGAAGAAACGATGCTGTCAACGAGACCCCAACTGATCTCGGCTTCGTGCTTCTTGGTCTGGACTCGAATGAATGTTCATCGGGTCCAGCCATGTTTTAGCACCTTCTAATAAATGATGCCTGTGCAACCGGCTTGATGATTGCACCGCGTGACGGGCACGCTCACGAACGATTGCATCGCGTTGGCATATGGTACAAGTCAGCCTCGAGATTGGGATACCGGATAGGAGGCGTTCGAGGGCAATTGTGCGTTCAATAGAGATATGGTGCGTTTCAAAGCTCGTCAGTCACGGTTTTGGATCGTTATTCGCAGCGCGTTTCTAATGAGGTTGGTACCAGGCTCGTAAGTGAAGGGCAGAACAGGGTGGTCTCGTTCATACGATGCTCTGGTACACTTGCTATCCAAATTCATGGGCGGAGCGCCTCCCTACTCCTAGAAGGTGCACATAGTCAAATCGTCGCTCCCTGCTGAAATTCCAACTGGATCCGACCGAGCAACGAATCGCCTCGAAGAGGCGGCAGCCCATCAGCTCTAAAGGACGCGAATTGAAAACATGACGCATCTATCGATCCATGAATTTACTGAATCCGTCCAAGAAATAACGACACGGCACCAATCCGATTCTCGCACAATCCAGCTTGGGCCGTGGGGCGGTGGTGTAGTGGTGAAACCCACCGTCTGGTAGCCGTAATAGCTACGGGGCATTCACCAGTCACGACATGTGACCTTACGTAATAATATCACACTCCTGGGTATGTGCCCTGTTGCAAGTATCATTGGTATACGGTTGCTGGTATCATTTGAAATGAAGATAAAAACTAATGGGCCACTAATAAAAAGTGGGACACCTGTTGTAATACCCCTAATAACAATATCCCTTCTTACAAAACAGGTGCTGCTTCCTCAGCCGCACTTACACGTACACGTACGTATGTAGCATTTCGTTGAATGGCTTGAAAAAGCTACAACAAGTTCTTGCAGCTGTCATTCACGTGACACTCCGCCACCGAGCCAAACGCAGATATCAGTGGCACTCGTTTCGAGGCTCGGAGGTTTTGATGGGCGTTTCAGCCAGACTAGTAGTGCGAATCGGGAGCAGGAGTCCTCGGATTCTTTGGTGCTCAAAGCGGCTTCATCTGCTTATATAACCAGGAACAGCGCCGACAGTGGGTGTTTCCACCCATCCACATGCCCGCAGCTCACAAGGTACCAGAAAACCACCCTGTACGCTCGTTTTTCGCAAACCGTGACCCAAAGGCAGAGGTCTATGTAACCCACATCGACTCTACCAATGTGTCCACTAGAAAGTACGTATAACACTGGTGTCGTCTGAGAAATTCCATTAGTGACGTGTCCGGACTTCCAGGCGTCACTTTCTGATGCAAGTGGGGATGAACCTTGTCTGGTCCTTTCTCCTCATAAGACGGCTGTACCGCGGCATGTCTCAGTACGGGGGTTGGTTTCTCGTCGGAAAACTGGCGCCACAGTGGAGTGCGACCGCACCGGACTTGAACGCGGCGCTTCTCGGCCAAGTCGTCTTGGACCTCTTCATCTTCGTGATTCTCGTCCCAATCGTACGGGGTTTTGTCGATGGTGCCGCCACACTCCGTTTCCGCCATGGATTCCCTGAGAAAGAGATTATATTCCGTAAGCCCAGCGATTCCACCATAGGCAACATCATCGTAGAGGCTCCGGAGAAAAGGGATGTTCTCATGAAGGACCTCCTACGCCGTGCTGTAGACCCCGAGGAGATGAAGCATGCAACGTTTGGTTTGCCATGGGAAGAATGGGTCTACGACTATCGGGCAATGGCAGCAGCCCGCGAACTGGACAAGAAGGGTGTCATCGACACAAAGACATGGGAACTCTGCGTGTGGATGAAAATGGAGGATGGTTGGACTGCCGTTGAACAGGGAAAGGAGGATGACATGCAGAACCAGATTGGCATGATGGAAAGAATGAGGGTATGCTTATAGTCAGAGTATGAATGGGCCTTTTTTCATTCATATTCATGTTCTAGGATCGTCTACGAGCTATGGGGAAAGTTGACGTTTTCAACCAGATGATGGAAGTCATCCAAGTGAAAACGATGGCCAAGGACGGGACGCCACTGCCGGTGACCGAGGATGTCGATGCGATCGTTGCGGACATTTTCAAACGCAACGACGTGGACTTCGAGAAGCTGACAAGCGAGCTGGCCAAGGATGCTCCACCCTCCGCCCGCTTCGCCAGCAGTTCAAAGAAGCTGGATTGACCAAACCGTGCGTGGCAACGAGTTAATCATGCATCAACTTAACTTACTCCGATTCGATACTCCAGTTGTAGCCATTGTAGTCATACCTGGCAACTAAATGTTACCAACGATCATTTTCACCCAGTTCCTGACCATGAGTTTATCCGGCCCGCGCCGTTACGGTAACCTCCGCACTGAACCACTGAAGGTGTGCTCCAACGTTGGTCTACGCAGGAGTCTTGTGACCGTTCGCGTTATCTCGCAGTTTTTAATTAGCTCCGATTGGTCAATGTATTCACACGAAGATGACAGCGGGTGCAACCATTAGAATGTCGTTATCAGTCCCCGTCAACCTTTTCTCATCGAGGATCATTAATTTATAACTGCCCCGCTTATCGTATCGTCCACCTTTAACGCCCCCTCACTATGACCATGCGCCGTGTTCCCTCTAAAACCGCATCCTCAGATACCCAGGAAGAGAAGCGGTCACATTTGGAGGAAAGCCATGCGCATGCATTGTCGACAAAGGAGGTGGACACCGGTGCAGAGCTGGCCGCGGGGTTGGCAGGCGAGTTGGATCCCGTCGAGGCGGCACGCGTCAGGTTCGCAACCAAGCTTGGAATCTTGACGTTTTTCGCTAACTCGGGTGACATGTAGGAAGAAAATTGATTATCACATCCTCCCAATGATGTGCAGTAAGTTTTGACTGTCCTTGTTCTTTTCAAAATGGATGGGTTTTCATCGCATGCGTGTCGCGCAGCGCTATACTGGTGAGAAGACGCGTTTTTGATGGTGGCTTGTTTGCTGATTTAGTCTTGGGAATCAGGATTCAGTTTATGGACAAGACTACACTTGGTAGTGCTGCCATTCTTGGCATAGTGTGAGATTGTTGGCGACATTGGAACGTGTAGTTTCTTTCTAACCACTGACAGCCAAGGTACACATCTGACCACCAATCAGTGAGTCGCTCGTGATCACGTACGCCAAGCCAGCTCTAATATAACGCTTCACAGATACAATTGGTTTATCTATTTCCTGGTCGTCGTTCGCCCTCGCTTGACATTGTCTTCTCAGGCTTGGGACGATTTTTTACATCAGTTACTTCCTGTTCGAATACCCTCAGAACCTAGCCCTCCAACGGTTTCCTGTTGGGAGATGGATGAGGTGAGCGTCGTGTCCATGCACCCCCACCATGCTTGGCTAATATTGTGCCCTAGCATCAACATCTTTGTCTGGGGGATTGCTCTCATCTGCCAAGCGGCCTCCACCAACTTCGCGGGCTTGTTCGTGTGTAGACTGTTTTTAGGCATGTGTGAGGGTTCGATCACGGCGGGCTTCCTGATCGTGAGCTCCATGTATTACACACGCAAGGAGCAGACGTTGCGGGTTGGATACTGGTGTGAGCTTTTTTCTCACCAGTTATCGTTGTCGTTGCTGATGCGTTGGCTAGTTTTGATGAACGGGACAGGTAACCCCGATCCAATCGAATCCACGGGCAATGCTAACCGGGACGACAGCCCAGATTATCTCCGGTTTCATTAGTTTCGGATCTCTGCACATCAGGACCGCTGGATTTGCTCCATGGCAATGGTGAGATCTAGTGCGGGGGGTGAGCATTGTTTCGGAAGAACTGATGGGATGCTAGGTTGATGGTTATCACTGGGATCATCACGCTCGCTGTCGCAGTTCTCTATTGGTACTTGTTGTCGCCCTCTTCTTGCTGATACTTGTTGGTGACGGTGTATTCTACAGGTTCTTGTTCCCTGATTCTCCAACGACTGCATGGTTCCTTACTCCGGGTGAGCGTGCGACTGCAGTTCGACGTTTAAAGGTAAGACACTCGCAAACGTTTACAAACCGTCGGAGGTATTGATGAAGTGCCTTAGGAGAACCAAACCGGCGTGGAGAACAAACACTTTAAGAAGGAACAGTACGTCTTCACGCATTCACGTTCTTCTTTTGGCACTGACAGGGGCCAGGATGATAGAAGCGCTCCTAGACCCAAAGACTTGGCTCTTTGCGCTATTTTCCGCATTGAACAACGTGCCCAATTCCCTCACCAATCAGCGCCAGATCATCATCTCATCCTTTGGTTTTACCTACCTGAACACGACGCTGCTCGGGTGCGTTGACGGGTTCATTGAGATCATGACCATCTGGACGGGCGTGACGCTTGCGGCCCGAATTCCAAATGGTCGTGCCTACGTTGGCGTCATGTACTTTATCCCATCACTTATTGGCGTATTGATGATCGAGTTCCTTCCGTGGAGCAACAAGATCGGGTTGCTCTTTGGGATCTGGCTCGTCGACATCAACACCACCGGCTTTGTCTTGTCCTTGTCCTGGCTGAACAACGTGACTGCGGGACACACCAAGAGGGTCCGTCCGTGCTTCCATCACGTTTTTCACGTCTTTTTCACGCGGTGACACTACTAGGTGACGACAAACGCCATCATGCTTAGCGCATACTGCATTGGGAACGCGGCAGGTCCGTTCATGTGGCAATTGCAATATAAGCCAAGGTACACACTGCTTCTTTTTTGCTTTTTTTTTGATTTTGTGCTGAAACAAGGGATAAATATCCCATTCTAGAAACCATATTCCATGGATCGTCATCGGTATTTGTTATCTCGCATGCCCACTTCTGTTGCTTGCCATTCGTTGGTTGCTGGCACGAGAGAACGCACGACGGGATGCAGAGCCGGTCGAGGAAGAGGAGGAGTACTTTATCGAGAAGGCGTCGGAGGACGGAACGCGCGTACAGGTCAAGGTGGACAAGGTGAGTTTGTTCAGCTCGTTTTTGCACCGTCGGGGCTTGTAAGGACTGACCCGGATCTCGGACAAGGAATTCTTGGATTTGACGGACCGACAGAACCGCGATTTCAGATACGTTTTGTGAGGGGTGAAGGAGGCTTAGTGAAATTTGATCGGTGATGCCGTGGCGGTCGGAAAGTGAATGGAAATTCACATGTGTGTGGTTGTTCTCAAGGTCATATGTAAACCTTGGCCTTGGGTTTGTCGGAGGTATGATGATAATCCAAGGTTTTCGTGACGCTTGTGCAGTGTCACATCGGATGAACATGACATGACATCGACGCGCACGATCGGGGTTGGCTACGTGGCATTGCGATAGTAGTTCTAATAAGAACCACTTACTTCATACATGAACTCATTTATATCCGACGGATGTGGCCATCACGGGCATTGACCCTTTCAGTACAGGCTCGGGCAAACTGCGGTCAGGGTGTCGTCACCGCCCGATGGCTTATAACTTATCGATTTAGTACGTCGGATCTAGCTCGTTACCCCCCACATGATGGCCTCCCGAGCCTTCCGGTCAGTCCCCTTGTCCTCTGCATGCACGTCTAAAGTTCTGACCTCAAGATCGCTCCGAAAACTAAAAGTGTTGTCCAGCTTGAAGACGTGTTGGCCATGTCCCACACGGTCGACCTCACACGGGCCACCCTGGTTGGTTACATCCTTCCGCTATTCCTGTGCCAGTACTTGATGGGCGTCCTGGTGCAACTCGAGGGCACGCGGTTCTATCGATTGGCCTTGTTGCCCGTGGCGCTGGGCTTCGCTTGGCGTGCGACCCTTGTGGATATGTCGGGAGGTGATCCGGCGCTCGTCCAGAAGAACACCATGTTCGTCGTGCGTAGCCGCTTCTCCCGCTCTGTTCCATCCCCCATTGATCCGTATCCCGTATCCGTCTCAGACTCAAATCGGTTCCATGGTGACACGTTCGGCGGTGTGGGCATTTGTGCGACATCGGTACGCGCGTCTTGTTCTCCTCGACGGAAAAATGTCGGATTTTCAATGTCTGTGCACGGCCTGCTGGGACACTTGGGACTTGCTGATCAACCCGCGCGGTATCGGCTGGAACTGGCCTCGGGGACTCCACATTCCGAAACCCGCCCACAAAACCGACTCGCGCGTCGCGTTCGTCCTGTCGTCGGCAGTCACGTTTGTGCTCAACATGCTGGCGTTCGACGTGTGCGTACAAATTGTGCGCAACCTGTCCCCAGACACGTTTGGCTCCGTCCAGGGCGGCCCGCTCTTTGACCAGGTCCTCCCGCCTCCCCTCGAACTCGCGCGCGCCGTCTTCATCTCATTCCTCGTCGTCGCCTCGGCGTACTCTGGATTGCAATACACCTACAACTTCCTAGCTATCGTGGGCGTCGTCGCGTTTTCCCAGCATCCCGCCCAATGGCCTCCCTTGTTCGACGCGCCGTGGCGGTCCACGTCGCTGAGCGAGCTGTGGGGCCGACGATGGCATCAGTTGATGCGCGACATGCTCCTCTCGCTGGGATATGCGCCGTTTCAGTCCTTGTTTGGCTCGCTCGGTGGGGTTATCGGGGCGTTTCTCGTCTCGGGGGTGTTTCACAACATGGAGCTCGGGCGCGGTGGTTACGCCCGGACCGTCGTCGGATTCTGGCTCATGACTGGGGTCGGGGTCGCGTTGGAGCGCGTTTGGAAGCGGGCGACGGGGCGACGGGTGGGCGGCGTGTGGGGATGGCTGTGGATGATGGTGTGGATGTTGGCGTGGGGCATCCCGATGGTCGACGTGTATGCCAAGGTCGGGCGGTTTAGCACATGGAGCATCGTGGGCGGGTATGAACCGTCGTTGGCGTTCGTGGCGTTCGTGCGTTCGTGGGTGGAGTCGGGGGGGATATGATTCCAACCTATTCAAGGTGCTTTTGTTGCTTTCCTTTCTTTTGCTTTTGCTTTCTCTCTCCCTCAGAAACGGATCCGGATCTACGTAGAAGAACTGACCAAGGGGCTTGCTTACCGAAATTCGTACACCAAATAATCTCGCGTCATCTCGTCTAAATGTTTATACGTACCAAAACCTTGTACTTGTCTTTTTATCACGGTCCACCTCGATGCCTGGCACCAGAGCAACTTATCCCGATTTGGTTTTCGCGGAGAGCTGGAAAGGCAGTGTCAGTTTCTAGCGCTCAAACCCCAAGTGGGGATGCATCTTGGTAGCCGTATCTCCAAGGTGGATGGCAACGACCAATTCGATTGAATCAAACTCTATACGAGTAAGTTTAACAGGTGTGTTCAACTTTACTCTCTTACAGTGTAGGTAACCGGGGCCTATCTGCCAAGAATTGCAGGCGTAACAAACTCATTTCGGAGTCGCCAACGGCCCAGTGCCATGCCGCATTACGTTCGACCCCGATGGACGAGAGGCGGTGATTATCGATCCATTCGGCCCTCCAATGGAGGTATTGTGAACTAAACTTGGCGTTGGATGAAACCAGGCGGTACCTTTTGCCCTTGAGCACACAATAATGTCGACACATACAAGGTCAGCTTTCATACCCGCCTGCTCGTCAGGAAATGAGCCTGATGCGACCTCGTACGACCGTTCAGTGTCGAAGGTATGTTTGACGCATCGCACAAGATCGCCCTCACGAAGGCTACGTCCCCTGCTTACATCGTGCCGCCTTCAGGGTGTCTGTACTTGATGGGTGTGCCAGTTCGGCTAGAGGGGACGCGCTTCTACCGGTTTGCACTTTTGCCCATCCTGGTGTGGCTTGCTTGACGTGGCAGCTTCGTCAACACGTCGGGAGGTGATCCAAAGCAATGTCGACTGAATACCGTGCTTATCGTGAGTGATCTCAGACCTGTTTGGCATACGAATGATGTGGTTTCGCAGAGTCATATGTGTGCCTACGCCATGCGAGCAACTGTGTGGGCCGTTGCACGAGAACCTTTGTGGAGTCAGGACCCTTCAACCAGACAGTATAAGAATGGCCCTGAGAGCGTTTACACGGCACGCTGGAATGCTTGGGACTTGATGGCCAATGCACGAGGTATCGGGTGGAACTGGCAACGAGGGCTTCGAGTCGTCATCCCCAAGCCCGCCATTGAAACGGAATCGCAAATCGTCTTTGTGCTGTTGTCGGCAGTCAAACTGGCCATTTACGGCCTGGGCTTCGACGCATGCGTTCAGGGCATCCGCATGTTAGGCCTGAACACGTTCGACTCACTGAACGGCGGCACGCTGTTCGACCCCACGCTCCCGCTACATTTACAACTCTTGCAGCCCGTCTTGGTGTCCTTTCTGGCAGTTTGGTTAACGTACTTTGGGACACAGTGGACATACCATCTTTTATCGATCGTGGGCATCGTCGTATTCGGTCAACGGCCCTCTCAATGGCCGCCCATGTTCGACTCGCCATGGCGGGAGACATCGTTGTCCGAACTGTGGGGTCGTCGGTGGCACCAAATGATGCGTGAGGTGCTCGTGGGGTTCGGCTACCTGTTTGGCCGCCTCGGCGGGATATTCGGCACCTTTCTCGTCTCGGGCGTGTTTCACGACATCGAGCTGCGTTCCTTTGGGAGCGGGGGGGAACTCGGTCGCGGTGGCCGGATCCTGGGTGATGTGCGGCATTGGGGTCGTGCTGGAGCGGGTTTGGGCGAGGGTGACGGGGCGACGGGTGGGTGGGGTGTGCGGGTGGGTGTGGACGTTTGGGTGGATGGCGTTGTGGGGTGTGCGGGTGGTGGAGGCGGGAGCTGTGGCGGGGCGGTTTGGAGCGATGAGTTTGCCGGGGGAGATGGCGCGGTCGAAAGCGCTGGTGGGGTTCGTTTGGCGATGGATCGTTGGATCGTAAGTACTAAGGCATATGTCGATGACATCATAGGAGACGCGAGCGTTTCGCGCTTGATGGGTCATTATCTGGATATTTAAGCACTAGAGATTCCGACGAGTCAAGATCCATGTGTTCCGCGTCGATCTCGAGTGGACTGACGTACCCTATCAACGTTGGCCCCGAACGAGTTGCATCCACAACACATCCTGTAGAAGTGGAGGGAGGTCTTTGTCATGCAGGAACTTCTTCCCAAACCCTGGAAATAAAGATACCACAACTAAGACACGCGTCCTCACCAAAGGGCTTCTTCCGAAACAACGAATTACATATTCAATCCTTCCTTATCGCACCCCCCAGGCAATATTAGGCACTAACAGAAAACCAAATGCAATTAGACCACGGTACTATGTATGATTTTTTCGAATATAAAACCGATGAGATGATCCACCCCCACAAAACCGAACTACAACTCGAATCACACGATCACTCAAGCACTGACATTGATGGGAGTGCAGCCAACATTAACAACGCCGTTCTAAACACTTCGTTGAGCCAACCCACTACAGGAGAAGAAAACAAGCACGCACGAAGTTGTTGTTGTTACAGCAGACAGTTTGTTGAGTGCAAGAGTTGCCGCCTACCCCAACACCCGAGATGGCCGAGCAGGTCACACCAAGAGGAGCACTGGCGCCAAGTGCAATAGCAAACAGGACTTTTTCGAGGCCAAATTCTTGGACAGCATTGTCATACTGCGAACGACACCTCAGTATCATGGAGCGCGAAGATCAACAAAAAACAATCCAACTCACAGACTTCGAGTCGCAGCATTCGACATTTCCACTGTTGCACGAGTCGCGAGCCTTGAGCTGAGAGGCAGACGCGAGGAGAACGAAGGGAAGAAGAGCAAAGATGCGAGCGAACATGCTGATTAGGTATATGAGAGATCGACGAGTGAAAAGTCACTGAAGAGAGAGTGGTTGAGACTAAATGAGAGAAGTGGGCGGTAGAACCTGCTGAATCTTGTCGTTCTCCCTACCTTTTTATACCTGGAGGGCGAGACCCTGTCCAACAGATTACGCCCATTGCTTGTTTGTTCCGTCCCCGGAAGAACGCGCCCGGCTAGCTGGTGTTGTAAAAACGGAGACCATGAGGTGGCCGCTGCAGGGATGGACGCTCTGGACGCTGGATCTGGGCCGTACGGGCCTCGCATAGAGAGTAAAAATTGAGTAGCTTACGTTGAGTGCCGACACCAGGTACAACCGTGTGCGTCATCGTGTTTCGCCAGCATCCCGCCCAATGGTTTCTCTTGTTCGACGCGCCGTGACGGTCAAAATCGCTGAGCGAACTGTGGGCCCGACGATGGCACCAAACGATGCGCGAAATGCTCCTGACGCTGGGGTATGTGTCGTTTCAGTTCCTGCTTGGCTCGCTAGGCGCGCTCGTCGGGGCATTCATCTCGGGTGTTTCACAACACGGAGCTGGTGATCACGCCCGGACCATCGTCGGGTTCTGGCTCATGACTGGCGTCGGGGTGTGGGTGGTGGGGTGTATGTTGGCGTGGGGTATCTCGACGTCTCGTATGCCAAGGTCGGGCGGTTTAGTACTAGCAGCGCTTGAGCCGTCATTGGCGTGCGTGGCGCTTGTGGCTCGTTCCAACATTCAAAAATTTGTTTCTTTTTTTTTTTGCTTTCTCTCTCTCTCTCCGCCATACATGATAGAGGAACGGACCAAGAGACTTGCCGAAATTCCTAAATAATCTCGCGTCATACGTGCCAAACCTTGTACTTTATACCACAGATCGCCTCACTCGACACCCAGGTGATCCGTCTTGATACCTGGGACCAGCGCAGTCGAACACTAATCCGGACTTGGTTTTTGCGGAGATCTGGAAATGCAGCGTCGGTTGCTGGCGCTCAAGGCGTACTGCAGCACTCCAGTGGAATGCGTCTTGGTAGCTGTATCTCCAACTCGGTGGATGGCAACGACGAGTTTGATCGAATCAAACTCTATACGAGTAAGTTAGGCGTATTCAAGTTTTCTGCTTGCAGCTGATCTCTGACCCATCTGCCAAGAATCTAGGGCGCAACAAATTCATTTCGGAGTCGCCGACGGCCCAGCCTGAGTATCATGCCGCATTACGGTCGAGAGGTGGTGACTATCTCCAACCCGGTACCCTTTGCCCTTGGCACCTCACAAGCACATAATAACGGCCATGCATACAAGGTCAGCTTCATGCTCGCTTTCTCATCAAGAAATGAGCCTGATGCGACCTCGTACAACCGTTCAGTGTCAAAGGTATATTTGAAGCATCGCAAAAGATAGCCCTCACGAAGGCTACGTTCCTGGCGTACATCGTTCCACCTCTAGCATGTCTGTACTTGACGGGAATGTTGGTTCAGCTAAAGGGGACGCGCTTCTATCGTTTTGCGCTTTTGCCCATCCTGGTGTGGCTTGCCTGGCGTAGCAGCTTCGTTGACATGTCGGGAGGTGAACCAAAGCAATGTCAACTGGATACAGTGCTTATCGTGAGTGATCTCAGACCTGTTTGGCATACGAATGACGTGGTTTCGCAGAGTCATATGTGTGCCTACGCCATGCGAGCAACTGTGTGGGCCGTTGCACAAGAACCTTTTCGGCGTCAGGATCCTTCAACCAGACAGTATAAGAGTGGCTCTGAGAGCGTTTACACGGCATATTGGAATGCTTGGGACTTGATGGCCAATGCACGAGGTATCGGGTAGAACTGGCAACGAGGGCTCCGAGTCGTCATCCCCAAGCCCGCCATTGAAACGGAATCGCAAATCGTCTTTGTGCTGTTGTCGGCAGTCAAACTGGCCATTTACTGCCTGGGTTTCGACGCATGCGTTCAGGGCATCCGCATGTTAGGCCCGAACACGTTCGACTCACTGAACGGCAGCATGCTGTTCGACCCCACGCTCCCGCTCCATTTACAACTCTTGCAGCCCGTCTTGGTGTCCTTTCTGGCAGTTTGGTTAACGTACTTTGGGATATAGTGGACATACCATCTTTTATCGATCGTTGGCATCGTCGTATTCCGTCAACGGCCCTCTCAATGGCCGCCCATGTTCGACTCGCCATGGCGGTCGACATCGTTGTCCGAACTGTGGGGTCGTCGGTGACACCAAATGATGCGTGAGCTGCTCGTGGGGTTCGGCTACCTGTTTGGCCGCCTCGGCGGG